>NAJN01000371.1:0-24620 GCA_005059845.1 Cryomyces minteri
GCCAAGAGCACCCTTGGCGATCGCATCGATGCTATTCTGGCGACCGAAATTTTGCACTGCCTATACCTGCATCACAAAGACCATAACCCAAGCAGTTATTTCGCGGTTCTATTACAGGCCTACCGCGAGTTTTTCGACCTCCGTACGCTTGCCAGGCTCGGCGTTGTCTCGCCAGACTACAGCGCCACCTTCTCGCAACCCAGTCAGTCAAATAAGATGCAACCCCTGCCAGCGACGCTTGGTATCATGCTCGTGAGCGAATTGCAGAGTCCAACTGGGGACAGAGAGGAGAAAGAGCGGGAGCTCCTCCAACTCTACGCGAACTTCCGCCAAAGCGTGGAGCAGGGTTATCCAGCCATAGGAGTGCTTGCGGAGACCGACCATACATACAACGCCTTCCTAATGGCTTTCGGCCGCCATGTTCGCCTGCTCTCGCACTTGCCACAAATCGTCCGCGACATGACACTCCCCCTTCCGCCTACCGCCCGGGTCCGTACACATGGCAAAACCACACGGCCGATTCAGCCTTGTCAGCCCACCGTCCAGACTTTCTCCATCCTTATGGAAAGTTTTGCTTACCACGACCAAGTCGTCGCGGCCGAGAAAGTGCTGGAGCTGATGCAGCAGCGTGGAGTGGAGCCAAATCAGGTCACGTGGAACACGCTCATCACCGGCTATGCGCGCACGCAAGATATCGACGGCACGGTGCACGCGATGAAGCGGATGGAGATGCAGAAGCTGGATATGGATCAGTGGACGCTGGAAGGCATTGGGAAGATCCGAGATCGCGAGGCTTTGATGACGGCGCTTGGTCGGCAGGGCAGAGCAGGCCGAGAAGGAAGTGACAAAAGTGGAGCTGGGGATGCGAGCGAGAAGACATTGGAGGACACAAAAGAACGATGGACAGCATAGGGCAGAGACGTGAACGACGACGGCGCGTTCTCACCGCTCCCCGAGAACGCGGTCATGGCGTCCAGTTAGACTTTGGGTAGCGATGGAGCCAGACACACACTTATTGACTTGGCAGCAAATAATGAGAAGTTCCCAAATGTCAGAACTTGCAGCAGGCCATGAGCATTATACACGAACTGATCACCCAGCCTCCCACTACCGGCAACGGAAACCCCATAACTTAGCCAGCTATATCACCTACTTCCCCAGTTTACAGTGTTGACTTCGTTCCTTCCCTTCCCTTCCTTTCCTCTCTTTTGTTTTCTCCCCGTTGTTTACTCCCCTCGTTTGTTGCCATCCCTTCGCTCCTACCGGCCTCTCATTCCCTTCCCGTTTCTGTCTCATCTCTTCCCTCCTCCACCGTCACACTCTCTTTCCGATTTCCCTCTTAGCGCTCGACTCCTCTCCACAAAAGAAAAGTACAGAAGACCCGAGCCTACCACACTTTCTCCCTCTCCTTCCCTCGTACTTCAGACTTCCCTTCGCCCAACTCTCCAAACTAGAAAGGCCTAAAGGTGTAGCATTCCCTACTGCCTTCCCTTCTTCGCTTGTCGACGCGTACATTCTATCCCTAGCAAGTTTGGGGCGGAGATCTCAATACGGCGCTGAGTATATCGCAGACCTTACACCAAGTATTGGGCGACGCCAGTTGGAACACTGCAGGCAGAGGGAACCCTCCGGTTTTGACAAACCAAGCACGATCTCGGCTGAATCGGACCGTTGGGAAGGTAGGAGAGGAGCCAGGCGGCTTAGTCTCGCGATCACGAACAAGGCAGAGTGGCGCAGCGAGCCACGAATACAACACGCAAGTTGAGTTGCTTTTGCTACTCTGAAGGATAACTGTGCGACTAGTAATGGACTGCGAACGCCTCCTGCAATCAGAACTAAACAAACCCGCTTCTCATGCCCATCCCGCAAAAATGCTTCATCGATCCTCGCGTGTGTGTCATCGCCCTGTTGACTATGCAATCGTGACATCGTTATACCTGTATCTTCAGAGTCCATTGTCATTCATCGTCACCACACGCCTCAGTAGGATCTGCCTCGGATACGGACTGCCGGAGACGTCGTAGTCTTGACAGTGGTGGTCTTGGTGGTAGAGGAGGTCTTGGTGGTGCTAGTCTTCGAGGTCGATGTTCTGGTAGTGCTAGTCCTCCCAGACGTTGCGCTCGACGTCGCGACAGGAGCCGGGGTTGTGGCTGGAGTCGTGGCTGCGGACGAAGTAGTCGCTACCGCAACAGAGCTAGTGGCAATGGTCGAGGACTGGACGGGCGCGGTCGCAGCAGGCGCAGTTGCAGGAGGTGCTGCGGCGGCCTTTGTGGAGTAGTAGTTCACCAGCGCTCCCTCAATCTGGTCGGCCTTGTTGTAAGCGTCTAGACCCTGGAACATCTCAAGCTTCGCTTTGATCGCCCATTCGTCGGAGTCTGCGGCCGAGATGGGACGCGAGCGCCATTTGTCCTCCATTGGATCGATAAACTTAGTTGTTTCGGGGTAGTTGAAGTCTGCGAGGCTCGAGACATTGAAGGCTGCCATCATATCATGGTCCTCGTGAATCAAGTTGTGACAATGGAACATGTAGACACCGTCCCAAGGCGCGTAACGTGCGATCACACGAACAGTCTCGCCAGTACCCAAGAGCACGACGTCCTTGAGTGCTTCTTTCTCGTACGGAGTGACAGAGCGACCACCTGTACGTGAGATAATCTGGAAGTCGACGAGATGGATGTGGACAGGGTGGCTCCAGCCTCCGCTACCATTTTCAAGGTCCCACACTTCAATCGCGCCGCGAGGAGGCTTAGCCAAGATGCGGTTGGCGACGTTGGAGAAGGTAACGCCGTTAATCTGCCATTGGCCACCGCTCCTCTCAAATTTGAAGGTACGATCGACACCGTTCTTCGATGGTGGGAAAGGCACATCACGCAACTTCTCCGGAAGATCGCCATTACCTTGTCGGGAAGACACCGATTTGCCGACTACGAAACGCATCACTTTGTCGGTATGCAGGTAATCAGTGTCCGCCTGCACGTTTCGAGAATTACGGAGTGTGACATTCTTCCCAGCGAATGGAGAGAAGTCAATGATGGCCTCCCAGCGTTCGGCCATAGAGATTTCAAGGTTGTCGGTTGGGACAGGTTTCGTAAGTAGACCAGCATCGGAGGCTATTATTGTGAAAGGGATTCTCGTCCCTAAAGCGCCGTCGGCCTCGAAGTAGAGTTTGAAAGCTCGACTGATTGAGGTGTCCAAGAAGCGAAGGCGATACTTTCGAGGCTCGACGTTGTGGAACGGCCATGGTTTTCCATTGCTGTCTTTAACGTCAGTGACGCTCCTCTGCTGTGAGTCTCGGAAGCTTACACATGGATAACATCGCCGTACAGGCTGGTGGTTTCCGTGTTGGGTGAGAACAGATCGCCGTTCTCCTGATACTGCTTTCCGGCAAGTGCTAGCGGAAGGTCGTAATCTCCTACAGGTAGATCCAGAGGGTTGCCATCCTCGAGAATGTAGAAACCCGCTTGACCGTAGTAGGCGTTCTCCGCAGTGTGGTGTTCTGCGTGATCCTAGCATGATGTTAGAGAACGCTTGCTAGATCTGAGACAAGTCCTTACGTGATACCATAGAGTTCTAGCAACTTGAGCGTTTGGGTAGTAGTAGTCCTTGTACTGTCCCACCTCCGTCGTGTCTTCTGCCCATCCATCGAAGGGTGCGCGACCTGCAATGGTCAGATTCGGCCACGTTCATACGATGTCTCACGGCGTTTGACTTACTATAAGAGCCGTGCAGATGAACTGAATTGGGGTTTCGTCCATGGTTGATGAATCGTACAACAGCCTCACGACCACGTGTCATGTGGAAGGTAGGTCCAGGAGAAATCCCATCGTAGCCCCATAGCTTGGCTTTGCCACGGCCGGGGTATACCTGTTGTTCGAGAGGCTTGATGTCGATCTCATAGTATTCGATTGGAGTACCAGTTTTTGAATTTGTTTAGACGCTTGTACTTGTCAGTGTCCGCGAAACGTAACATGTGCCACAGTCGATGACTCACAAATTTGGGGCCTTCGGCGGTGGGATTGGTAGTGGAAATTCATAGAGGTTAGTATAGGCTGGGCTAAGCCAATCCGTCGCGAGTGCAGGGCTCGCGAGTAAGGACAGTAGAGCTACAGCCCCAGCAGATCTCAGGACCATGGCGACGCTAGGATACCACAGAGAGGTGGGACCTTGACCGATGGTGAGTGAGAGTGGGGAGCACCCAAGTTGACTCAAGATGGTGATAAGAGAGATGCTTCAAGGGTTGTTTTTCTTTGAGGAGATCAAGTCAACTATATGTACACGGGGGACCTTGCACCGAGTCGTAATACATTCCGAGAGAGCTGCATGGTCGAACGCTTGAACACACCACAGAGGCCGCCATGGCGTCGAGATCACGATCCACACGATCGTGGTGCGACTAGCGGAAGAGGATGGTGCATTCTGGATGGTGCATTTCGAAGCGCAGGCAATATGGGGAACAGACACCTGCCAAATCCTCCTCGGCCTCCAGCTTCGCCGTCAACTCTTCCGTGCTTACCGTGCTTACCGTGCTTGCGGCGTTGCAGTGGTGGGCACATATCCTGTATGCCGGGAGACTACAGTCCAGAAGCATCGGGCCTAACACTGAGGCTCCAAGCGGCCCGTGAGATCTCACCATAGCTCGCGAGGGTGGTCAGATCGCTTGAACCAGCGTAGTTTAGCGAACGTGTTCATCGTGTTTTCGGAACCGAGCGAGATAAGGCTAAGGTTGTCGAGGACGAAGCGTCAGGATGCGGTCGACATGATGATGGATCGAGGCAAACTCGTCAGGACACGACACACGCTGTGACATATCATGCGGGCGGCCAGGAGCCAGAGCGATGCTATGTTGGCAAGAATCCCGATGTCGCAAGAACTGTGCTCACGGCCGCCCATTCCTACAGGGCCTGTTCCTACAGGGTCAAGCCGGCGTTCATCGCTCTTCCGAGTAGCTGGGGGAGTGGTATGGTCGATGCTGTCACTCCGTTTCTGGGTGCGGTCGAGGGGCTGCGGCCAACCACACGCTGTCGATACAGTATTACAAACTCGTGTCTCGCATGGCGATCCGAGGGCCTGACCCAAGACACATGATGGCGCTGATGTGTGTCTGCATGGCCGAAGGAGGCCACTTCGGGCGCACGCCATGATAGCGGTCTGGACGAGCCGCATTGAGGATCTTCGCTTCGTGAGTCGGCGAAATGCGTGGGGAGAGCGGCTGGTGTCGAGGCACGGGATCTTTTCCGTAGAGGCTGAACATGCTGCCGACGCCGCGTCGCCAAACGAGGCGCTAGTGCCGACTCTAATAACTTTGTTTGGACTTCACCTCGCCGCCAAGTGAGAGCCAAGTAGGGGCCAAGTGGCGGCCAAGGGAACGGACTCGACGCCATCGCCTGATCGAAGCAAGGAAACAGTATCACAGCAGTCAACACTGCAGGTCAGTGAGGGACCTCATAGCTTGCTGCTCGATTCGTGAAGTGCTCCGGCGTAGTACGAGCCTATCGTGGCCTTCATCACTCAGTCAAGACGACCGGAGTATTGGCTGAGCTCTCGTGGGCGTGTGTTTTGCAGCACAAAGGTCATTCAGGGCGTTCCAAACCCTGGAAGCAAGTGGGTGAAGCAGGATCGCTACAAGCGTGCGTGTCGAGCATCAGGCTTCTGGAATACGGAGTCGTCTCTGCCACGTGGGGCAGTTGCACTGCCTGCACAAAGTCTCTACTGCATGGCGTTTACCCAGCCAACGACTGGGTTAGTGGGCTGATCGTTCGACTCCCGATGACATGCCATGGCCAGCTCTGCGACGCTACCATATTTGCGACATCAGGTGGTTCCGAACTGTGAGGTGTCGACGTTCTGGCGGTGCACAGGCTGCTGCGCCAAGTAAAGCCACATGGGACGGGTTTTCTTGCTCATCGCAACCTGATCGCTCGTCAGTCGCCAACTCAACTTGTTTCCTCGTTTAGCTCAACCTGGAGTTACCAACTCATGCTTCTCTTCCAATGGCAATTCGTTGCCTGCGTTATGTATTAGTCCTTGTGCCACGCTCTACCTCGGCTCATGCGTTGTGTTCTATTAACGACGTCTGATATTCCAAGAGCTTCCTGGCGCTCGGCGTGTTTCCCAGTTTGGATAATGCCCAAGTGATGATTCCATGGAGTCTTTGCACGCACGACTATGAGGGTCTAGTTCATTCTATGGAACGCCCGATGCTACACGAGGGTCTTCCCAGTGTTTCATACAATCACAAAACCCCAAAATATAACCGCCGAACCGAATGGGAACGAGGTCGCAGCAAAAGAGCGATAAGCAGTCAAGAACTTCCGAAAGTGATTGTCAACGACTATCAGCAAGAAACATCATGCGAGGTAGCTATGGTCTGATCGTTCGCCTTTCTTAGTGTTGGTGGCAAACGTTCCCTGCATCCTATGATCTGCTCTCAACGTCAAAATCGCCACCGAAGTGACAGGGAGGAGGTCATTCATCTCGTGATTTCCCTTTTGTATCCGCCTGGACTTCGCTTCCCTGGTTCCCAATACATCCAAGAACCTACGTCTGGTACGTAGTAGAACGCCTCCTTCTATTGCCGCCTCACAAACACACGCACTCTTGTCATTCTGAAGTAGTGAGAGTATCGCTGACTCGATGCCAACGGAATGGACTTCCTTGCGTAGATCCTTTACTCACCTCACTCCCTAGGCGAAGAGCCAAGACTTTGTCTCATGATGCGTTCACAGCTGATGCTATCCCACGTACCAATACGTTCGCATCAGTCTTGCCATATCTCGATCTCTACTCCCTTGGCTCGTCTACAAGAGCAAAGTAGTCGCTCAATGGAAGAGTTCAGATACTAAGCACTAAACACAAAACTTTCATCATGCATCTATGGTCTTTTGTCTTTGCGTCTTCCTTACTGGGCCTTGCCGCGGTGGCTCAAATTGTAGTGACACCCTTCTCGACTACAGGATACCTCGATGAGTGAGCAAAATGACCATGATCACAAAGCTCTCGACCGACTAACGAGGAACAGAGCGAAAGCGGATACATCTGACTTCAACTCTGGTGGCACCATATCCGTCAACGGGTACATCATTACGATCCCAAAGAACCTTCTATTCGAGTTCCCTGCTGCGTTTGTGCCTTTCGTCAAAGTCGCAGCAGATACTTCTTTGCATGGCTACGAAGTCAGCGTACGTTTCGAGTACGCAAGGTCTTTCGCTAAGAATGTTCACTGATCTCCACGGATCAATGGCAACATAGTAAATGGACAGATCAGAGCCGGCCAAATATCTATTGCACAGCTATCGATGCACTTTGGCAATGGCTACATCGAGAGTGTCGGAGACGGTTCGATACAGATACTGAATGGCCCACTCATCCGAATCAACGATCCAAATGGAGTGTTCTCCAAGGGTTACAATCTAAAGCCTTTCTTCACTGCCGATGATGAGAACCCCAGCATCGCCGCGTTCACAGGATTTCCCATGTGTATTCCACGGAGTACCTCCGACGAGAAATGCCCAGATAGCAATCGCCCGGCTGGTCAACGCAGCTTGTAAGTAACCGAGACCGACCTACTTCATTGCAGTCCTCACTGACCGTGCGATAATCACAGTAATGCGCCTGACCCTGCTGTAATGGCCCCGTTCAAGGCCGGAGACTTCCTTGAATTTGCCGGCATTAAACTTGGCAATGAGATCATATGCTCCGAGATCGTTGCCCCGAATGTAGCGATCTGGACTCCTGGCTCTAGCGCTACTTCGCCAGCGTATCTTCGCGTAGAGGATGCGATCATCGGTCTCGTCGATAAAACTACTACAACGGAGTTCGCTGACACTAGAGTATGTTTCTTTGATAAAGCTTTCCGACTTGTGTGGCTAACAATGCCTTCTAGTTCATTGGATACGTTTCAGATCCCAGTGTCTCTATCCTCATCCATGCAATTCAAGTCGATCCATGCACAGGAGAGGAATCCGAAATCAGCGTTGGGACCACTGCGCCTCGACCCATTGCCGCAGATGCACGCGGAAAGTGGGTGTTTCGCGCCGACCCTACCGCTACCATAGGGTCCAAGTACACCCGTGAGTACCGTATCTCCACATCTACAGGTACGAAACCGATGAAGTTCCACCCCGGCATTATCGCTGGACAGTATGTGCAACCTGTCACGGAATGGATCTTCCCAGAGCTCACCTCACCGGGTGCGGTACCGCCGCCTCTCGACTTCACCAGTTTCAGCCACTTGAGTGATGGATTTGGTCCTGACGAAAGTGGCAATGTGTTCGGACAGCTCAACCCTTGGCCAGGTACGGCGTTACCCTTAGACTAGGACAAATCTTGTATTAGTAGACTGTTTTAGCTGACACTTCTGCAGGCGCATCCGCACCCACTCAATCAAAGTCCTGCTCTTCCACACCTGCAACACCACCAGCTACCTCGAGCCCTCCACCAGACATCACTACTCCTGCGGACAATACTACCCCGCCTCCAGCTACGCCGCCGCCGGCAGGGCCAATCGCGAATGCTGGCGCTGACATCACCCAACTCCCAGGAGTCGTTATCGTTCTTTCAGCTACAAATACCAACAAGGATGTGATTGACTCAGACCTGACATACTCATGGACTCAAGTATCCGGTACACCTAGTGTCACCCTTACCGGTGCTTCTGTAGCCAAAGCAACCTTCACTGCACCTGCGCAGGCCGCCAAGTCGATCGTTACCCGTGAGTTCCAGGTCACGATCACATCTAAAACGAGCGGCAAGAGTTCCACCGACAACGTCGTAGTCACGACTGACAACACCGGTGCTGTCCAAGACGACGTTGTCATCGACTCATATACCTGGGACTCACGGCAGAGTGGCACCATTAGCGTGACTGCGCACACCAATGTCATCGACGGCTCTTCTAAGTTGACGCTGAAGCTGGATGCCGGAGCAGCATTGACAATGACGAGTGCTCCCGGTGGAAGGTTCACGTACAGTAGTTCGAAGACCAAGAAGCCAGCAAGCATATCTGTCACAAGTACATACGGCAAAACAGTCAGCAGGACGACTACGACGCTGAGGAAGATGCGGCGAGGGTTGAGGTTATGATTTCCGGTCGAAACAGGACGGAGTACACTGTTTCACATGGATGGAGTAGGGACACGGAGTTTACTCCCAAAGGAGATTGGAGCTTGCGTCGGTTCCACACGGATTCACGAGAAGTACGATGTGATACCACTGTACGTAGCGTCACGGTCTCTACAAAATGGTACCCCTCGATCTCTGCTGGATAGTATAGTCTCTAATCAGGATGACAAGACTATCTCAAACTTTGCGAGGATACTGCCTCGATTCATGAAGCCATGAGAGCGAGACAGTTCTTGTGCCGATGTCACGATCAAGGTTGTCATACCAAGAGTACAGCAACCTCGGTCAGGTTTTAGATAAGACCATCAATTTATGCTAACCTCTGTCAGAGCTGTTGACCTAAGCACAGACACGGTAGGGTGTAGTGCAGACAACACCAAGTAATTCAGTAATTGCATGATGCCTATTATTAGACGATCGCTACACAAGACACCGGTACAGCCAAGATGCCCTGATTGCTTCAGACGCTCTCAGCTCTCTGCTCTCCGAAAGCGAGAACGGATGCGTTGAAGGACGACCAAGCCACTGGTTGGCCTTGCACTCTACTATGTTCAGTTAATAAGCAGCTCAAAGAAGGCTTGGTGAGGGAAGTGGCAGCATTAGTACCTTACGTCGACCGTAACTACTGCGCCTGTTCCATTATGAGGTCTGCTTGCCATCCCTAAGTAGGCCACCAGGTAGACTTGTTAATATCGGTAAGATATCAGGTAATTGACTGAACACGAAACAATAGCCTGGGCTGTTTGTTCATGCCGAGCTGCTCGTAGAGATGTTCTTCAGCCACGTAGGGTGTAAGTACTTGGTCAGAAAAGTTGCTTCGGTATGAAGATAGTATTGACAAACGTCTGGGAGCTTGGCATGCCAAGACCAGCTTCCGAGGCCAATTTGTCTCTCGAAGGCACTTCGGTATTCTGACAACTTGCCCGTCCTCTTCCACACCGCCGACAGAGTCAAACTGTTCGATGACGGGTCCGCTGCCGTGCAATGAGAACGCAGGCACTGATGTCCTCTTGCCGACTAACACCGTCTCAAATCGTCGCGAACCTTCCAATCTGTTGATTCGGCTGGTGTCGCCGCATCGAGTTCTTCACGGTGGCGAGATGTGGCTGTGCAGAGCGGACGACCAACCTCTCAAGATCTGAGGTGGCGTGCGGCGTGCGCGAAGACACAGTTATGCGCAACTCGTATGCGTTGCGCGTCAAATGCTTGGAAATGACTTCGTTGTGATTCGTCGGTGTTGCCTGCTTCATATCAGATTTGAAGATGCGAGGATGTCACTCTGTATCAGATGCTGCCCGCAAACAAATCATGATCGATGAACAGCATTCCATGATGCTCTTGTACTCCATCTCATCCTCTCATCACCTCCCCCGCAACAAGTGAGGTTTTCCACATCATCAACTCAAGGAACCTTGAACTCTTTGCCCATCAAGACCATGTCTACTACTGCGAGCGTGGAAGAGCAGAAGAGGGAGGAGTCTATGGCCGTGCCGCTGCCTACCAACAGCAGCAGCTCTACGACCGTCAACGCCTTGCCCCACGACGAGAAACACACTCGCCACAACGATATCGTACGAGATATCATCATTGGCTTTTCCGATGGCTTGACCGTACCGTTCGCTCTGACAGCAGGCTTGTCCTCGTAAGTCTTCCAGCCCATCAAACCACCTCCGCTTGGCCGTCCGCTCACAACAGCCATCAGTCTCGGCTCGGCACGTCTAGTCATCCTTGGAGGACTAGCAGAGCTCTTCAGCGGATCCATTTCCATGGGTCTTGGCGCGTATCTCGCGGGCGTGACCGAGCGCAAACACTACGAAGTCGAGGAAGCTCGCGAGAGGCGTGAGGTCAAGGAGCAACCGGCTGCAGAGGAGGACGAGATCTATGAGATCATGAGCGGGTACGGTCTCGATCGCGCGACTGTGCATCCGATGGTGATGGCGCTGAAGGAGAATCCCGACGCTTGGGTCAAGGTGCGTGCTCCTTCGTTTGTTTTGGAACTGTTTGTCGTAACTGACTTGTGCTGTAGTTTATGATGGACTTCGAGCTCAAGCTGGAGAAGCCACGCTTGTCCCGCGAATGGATCTCGGCTCTTATGATGGGTCTTTCGTACTTCATTGGTAGATTCACCTCTCCCTCGCAAGTTAAGAAATGACGGAAGTGGCTGACAGTCCATCCAGGCGGACTCGTTCCCATGATACCATACTTCAGTAAGTCTGCACTCACTCTTCCTCCAACGACTATCCGCTCGACAAGCTCGACAAATCTAACCATCGAAACCACAGTATACAAGAACGTCAACCATGCCCTTTTCACCTCAATCGGAATAACCGTCCTGATCCTCTTAGGCTTCGGTTATGCAAAAGCAATGTATGTCCACGTCTCGACTCTTCCATCTCTCTGAAGCGCCACCATTGAACTCATACTGAAACCTAACGCAGAGTCACGGGCACCTCGCAGAAAGACGCTGTGTGGAGTGCGTTGCAGACGTTGATGTTGGGCGCTATTGCCGCAGGCTCGAGTTATGGCATTGTGAGGGGCGTGGACTCAGCGAAGTCGCTGTGACCGCAAGCACAGTCAACCGCGTGACAGGGGTGGTCTGTGCAATGCTGCAGCGTTTGGGTCGGCTCTCTTGTTTTATGAAGGCATTGGGTGTCTGTTGGGAAGGGCGTCTTCGTCTCTGACGCTACCGTACTAGGCCACTGTAGAAATAGAACTGTTGCAACAAGGATCTCAAAGCACACTCGGTCGTGGATGCTCTGACATTTTCCAGGAAATCGTACGACCTATATCTGGTGGAAGAAACTAGCCGTTCGGGCAAGTCTCCAGCGATACAGATTATCCGGGAAACGCTTGTGGTTTGCCTGGAGGTACACGAGGGTTTCTGAGAAGACATGGATGGAGATCGCAACCGCCTCGAAAATTCCAACTCTCCGAAAGAGCAGCTTCTGAGCAGACGGGCCAAAGAGTAGAAGGAAAGGCGCGACGACACGGTTGGAACCCAGGACGTGGCTCACGTGAGAGGTAGGAAAGGGGGCCTACGCAAGAAGCGAGGATGCCGATTCGAGCCACTACAGCGACTGCGATGAGGGCTCCTAATGTCATTATATTTCTATCTCACGATGCGAGCGAGTGCAAATCAAACAAAGCTGCGAGGTGCACGTAGCGGACGCATTGAACCGTATGAGTGCAACACAGAACGGACAACAAGAACGGTATGGTGAACAACAGTAATGACTTTCAGAACGGTTGCTATGATAGGCATGAGATTTTGTTGCGGAGAGCGGTGTTGAGTGATGCTCCTGCCTTTGATGGATACGAATGCGGTCATGTACGTCCTTTCTATGTACGTCCCTTACATACTCCTTCACATCGCCAGCTCCGTAGATCCTTTGTCATCACGGGAGAGACCCTCTCTACCCCTTAATCCCAGAAGAGGTGCTTAAGACTGTTTTTACTCTTCGCAATACCCGCGGCCCATATCTCTCCTTCGCCGGAACGCCGTCGCTCAAATGCTTCACAGAACACAGCTTGCTATTGGCCGATAAGGATGGAATTCTATATTTGTCAGTTTCAATCCATCTGGTGACTATTGCGGGGATGTACTGACGGCCATCAACACGCAGCAGATGCTAACGTACGGGCTCAGCCGTTCTCCGATGCGGGCAAACTTCCAGAATATACCTAGGACCCTGCATTCTTCAGAATCAGTCTGCTGTTCGTTCCGATGTTCTATGTTCTTGGAAATGATTGGATTGAACTTGGCGAGGACGAGGATCGCTGACCCATTCTTGTTTCGATCAATGAGACCTGGCCAGACATGATGCGTGTATGCACTTGTGCAGATGAGGAGGAGAATTACGAGGAGGAGGGATTGGAAGTTGAAGAGGGCGGACTGGTGGAAGAGATTAGCTCCGGCCTTGGATGTAGTAGTGTTCTACATACCATCTTGCTCGTCGTGTTTGCTGTGACGGCTGTTTCGATCAAACCTCGATCTCTTTAAGTGAGGTACTGTTCCAAAGTCGAGGTGTTCTGTTGTCCATTTCGGAGCCCTTTGGCCGACATCCCGGCGCATTCAATCATCCAGCTCACTGCTGCTACTCAACTCGCGCAGCATTCCGCCGAGCAACAATCAACATGACGGAACCACGTATGCGTATGCGCCAGAAAGGGCAGCAGTTCGCAACCCCAGATTGTACGTTGCTCTGGCCACAACAAGGGCATTCTCTCCAGTGACTGACCATTTCGTAGTAGAAGCGTACCTCATAGCCTTTGGCGATGACCGCAACCCTCTCCCCGAGACCGTCAGAGTGCTCGACGAGATAGTGACAGAGTGCGTGTTGCCTTTCTCACTGCTCCGCTCTCTCCCCAAACCTTCCCAGCCACCAGAAGACCCCTTCCTAACCTCTGCATTCAACGCACAGCTACATAATCGAGACCTGCCACGCGGCCGCGCTGTGCGCCTCTTACTCACGGCGCGCCAAGATCAAAGTCGACGACTTCAAGTTCACGCTGCGCAAGGACCCGAAGAAGCTGGGCCGCGTGACAGAGCTGCTGCAGAAGGACAAGGAGATCAAGAAGAGTCGCAGAGCGTTCGATGTGGACGATGATGCGGCGACGAAGGAAGTTGTGGGAGCTGTGAAGGAGAAAGACAAGGACGATGGGGACGGGAAGACGGAGGATGGGCGGAAGAGCAAAAAGGTGAAGACGGTGAAGTGAGGGAGAGGACGGGGGAGATTAGATGGCACAGTTGGGGTCAAGGGCGGTACAGGCGTTTGGGACCAGTGCATCGGAATGGAGTTGGTGGAGCTGGATGATGATCGATCAGTCGTCGGTTGCTTCACTGTTACTGCAGCATGGCAAAGAGAAGCCTTTGCGAACGCGTGTTTCTATCCTTCGCCTCTAGGGAATCGGGAGAAGCCCGCTGTCGAACCATCGTGATTCACCTGGCTCACTTCCCGATGCAAATGCATAACGCTCAGTGGAGCACCTGCCACAGAAGCCCAAGCCAACAAGCTGTGCCGGCAACACCACCCTTTCCTTCCCATCGCAAGGCAGTGGAGCAAGTTACTCGAAGAGAGATGTCAACTACTGCTCTTGAGGCCGATTCTGGCCTCGGCCTTTTCCTCGCCTATTCTCCGGGCTGTTCTTTTGATTTCCTCCTTCGCCGCCGGCCCCCGGCGGACCACCGATTGCATCTCCACTGCCCATTGTGAGTGCTGCGGTTGCCAGTCTGTTGGAGAGGTCGATCTGCGTGCGGATGGTATTGGCGAGATACGCGACCATAAGCACGTCTTGGACGTGGTTGTTGCTGCACAACATTAGCACTCTAAAAGGGTCCACGTAAGAACTGGGTCTATGGGCTGCATACAAATCTCGTTCAATGTCTGCAGGGTCGACCTTCGGCGCCAGAGAAAGTGCGTTCATCAAGAACTGTCCAAGTGCGCTGGATGGTACAGCTTCCTCGTCTAGGACATTGCTAACGTAGTTCGACACTCTTTCAAGCATCTCCAGGACCTGCTCTATGGATCTTTCTAGCGACTCGATGTCCGTCAAGATCTCCTGTGACCGATCTTCTCTGTCTTTTGCGCCCGAGATCATCTCCAACCCGCTCTTCTCTGCATCTCCGTACTTGATCTCGTAAGGTACAGGTATGAACAGGCAGCTGTCTGCCGCTCGCTCCGGTGTTACGCCGATGGGTGCTGAGATGTATGTTCTTGCTTCAACATCCTGGCCTGGCACGGTTGACACGGTCAAGTGCACAGCAGGATGTGGCCATGTTCCGTCCCCTTGCTGCCCGTAGAAGTTCTGAATGAGCGCGCTGAACGTATTCAGCTCACTGCTTGTCGCATACCATCCCACCAATACCTCCCTCGGGTTTGCCCTGAGATGTAGCGCAAGCATCTGCTTCTGATAGTCCATGTCGACCTCGACTTGCTCCGCGGTTTCGGTGTGTGGAACAGCATAGCAATTGCGGATTTCGACCTCGGTGCCGTCTTCGCTTCGTACTCCAAGGAGAGTACCGATCACGCGCTCTTGGTCCTGATTCCGTCGGAGGGAGTGGTCGAGTATAGAGAAGAGGGCCTGTGGTTGTAGAACAATACTTAGTGGGGCTGTGGAGGGTTGAGAGCCTACGGCCGCAGGACCGAGGGGACGCGCAAGGTGGAGGAAGGAGTCAGCATCTGCCATGCTGGGCAATTAGTATGGAGGGCGTCTTGAATCTGTTTCTCAAATCCTCAGGGAGCTCCAGGTCGTGTTTGCTATTCGTCGTCGCGCTCAACTAAGTTTTGGTTGTGTGAGAGCGAAAAGTGACAGCGGAGAATCCGACGCCGGTTGGCCGCGGTCGTTATCGATAAAACATCGACTTTTTGGAGCAGATTCTCAGTCCAGCACAATTTAGAGAATGGCACCAATACGCGGAAAAGGTGGATTCCGTTCCCGTGGACAAGGCAGAGGACGAGGAAGCGGAAGGGGTGGAAGAGGTAGAGGTGGAGCAGGGCTTGGATCCAGACGAGGCAGAAGAGATACATTCACCACCGCCCGAGTTGAGGATCCTGAGGAAGAAGGCTCAGAGAACGGCGAACGACGCGAGGAGAGCCCTACAGAGCTCGAAGAAGATGCTGCGGACCTCAGTGATGAATCTGTAGGCGAAAATGGAGGCTCAGCGCCCGATGTGCGACCATACAATGCACTGCTCCAGTCCTTGCAGCAGTCGGCAGAGAGTGATGAACCACGACGAAAGAAGCGCAAGGTCGAAGAACGCAATAGGTACTCGCATCAACGGACACCAAGTCCTGAAGCTATCCCAGCCGAGAACCTCGAAGAGGCTCTCGTGAGCGAGCCAGAGGACGAGGATGGAACCCTTGAAGCAAGCCCGTCCGGAGCGGAAGACCTGGATGACGAGGACGACAAGCATGAGTCCTTCGAAAAGCATTTTGCGAATCCCGACGAAACCCATTTGAAAAAACTGCTGCGATCAATCGCCCAAAACGACTGGAAGGTATCGCAAGCGCCGGCATGGGCAGGTAGGAAGGGTAACGTTACAATGCTCAACGTTCCAGGAGCTTCAGACGAGGCGTCGACGGCTATCAAACGACCTAGCACGTCTCCCAAGGATCTCGACTTGAAACAGCGGTTGACTGAGACGTCCATCGAGTTGATACCACGGTTCGATGAGCTCGAGCGCTTTGCTGTGCCGTATATTTTCAACTACATGGACTTTCTATTTTGCGCTCGGGCAGTCGACAATGCGGCGCAACTTCGAAGGCTGACCTGTCTTCATGCTCTGAATCATATCTTCAAGGGTCGCGACCGTGTTCTGAAGAATAACGCGCGCCTGACAAGGGCACAAGAGGCCGAAGATCTTGAGCTCAGAGACCGTGGATTTACTAGGCCAAAGATTCTTGTGCTTCTCGAAACTCGTCAAGCTTGCGTCAAGGCTATTGAGACAATCATGTCCTTATGCAAACCAGAGCAACAGGAAAACAAGAAGCGGTTTCAAGATGAGTACGTGCATGATGAAGAGAAGTTCTCCCCTGACCGGCCTGACGCCTTCCGCGAACTTTTCGAGGGCAACGACGACAACGATTTCAGACTGGGTCTCAAATTCACCAGGAAGACGATCAGATACTTCTCCCCGTTTTATAGCTCAGACATCATCTTCGCATCGCCACTTGGTCTGCGCAGGATCATCGATAACGAAGACCCGAAAAAGATGGACTACGACTTCCTCTCCTCTATCGAAGTGGCCATTGTTGACCAAGCAGACGCAATGCTGATGCAGAACTGGGAGCATGTGGAATATGTCCTCGACCATTTGAACCGTCAGCCTAAAGACGCCCACGGTTGCGATTTTAGTCGGATTCGGAGCTGGTACCTTGACGGAAACGCCAAATACCTGCGACAGACCATTGTACTATCTGCATACAATACTCCAGAACTGAATCGACTCTTTAACATCCGCATGCTTAACATAGCCGGAAAAGCCAAGTTCCAGCCCGAGTACGATGGTGCTATGCTCGAAATTGGCCTTCAGATCAAGCAGACCTTCTCTTGTTACGAGTCATTCTCTCTTGTCGCAGATCCAGACGCCCGCTTCAAGCACTTCACGACGGCCATTGTCCCATCGCTGACGCGCTATCCCCGACCAGCAGATGGAGCAGGTGGGCAGGGCATTCTCATCTTCATCCCATCCTACCTTGACTTTATTCGTCTGAGGAACTACTTCGCCTCGTCAACTGCGACGGCGAACCTCTCCTTTGGCGCGGTGTCTGAGTACACACCCGAATCAGAAGTCCGTCGTGCCAGAAGCCATCTTTTCACCGGGCGCCATTCCGTGCTGCTGTATAGTGGCAGAGCTCACCACTTCCATCGCTATCGCATTCGAGGTGTGAAAAGAGTGATTATGTATGCGCTGCCAGATAATCCGGTCTTTTACAATGAGCTGGTGGGCGGGTACTTAGGTGCTACTGTTGCGGAGGGAAAGGTTGCGGCGGCGGAGACGAGCGTGAGAGCCGTTTTCTCGAGGTGGGATGGCCTGAGACTGGAGAGGGTTGTGGGAAGTAAGAGGGTCAGGAGTATGCTGCAAGAGAAGAGTGGAGACACGTTCGACTTCTTATGAAGAGTCCGTAATTCTACCGGTACATAATGTAGGCTGTTGAAACCCATGCACTGACAACAGCTTCAATGAAAGTCCTAGAGGAGGAGAATGAGATCCGAACAATGTGGTCGTCCTTCTTCTGCCTCCGAGATTGATTCTGTAATTGCCACTTGCGAACAGGCACGTCCCTCTTGCCTGGCCCCGGCCCCTATCACAGCGCAGCATTGGCATGTGACTAATGTGCATGCCGAATCGAACATATCCTTGCAAAGACAACGAAGACAGACGGATCCGGTGTAGTGCATTTAGCATTGTAATTGGCCCGGAATAAGTTCAACTTCGTGTTCACCAGACTGACCTATGTATAGAAAGCTGCCGCAATCATCCTCTGGAGGCAGGGCATCACGTCACTATATTGACTCTCAATGCAGGTCCGTACTTTCTGCCTTCTGACTCTCATTCCTCTCGACTAGCTCTCCAACACCCAGTCCCCTCCCTACCTTCACCTTCCTCTTCTTCCCGCCCTTCTTCTTCGTTTCCGAAGCTCCAGCCTCTCCGGCTTTCCCCACACTGCCGACCGCCTCGCCCTCGTCTCCATCTTCCTCGTCACTGCTTTCGTCATCGACGCCTACTCCGTCCCGCAAATGTGTCAGGTCCATCTTCATTGAATAGGCGTCTTCACCGTCGGCATAGTATTTCGCCTCGATCTTCTCTACCTTGAAACCCAACGTGTCGCGATAGAGTCGTAAGGCTGCGGTGTTTGAAACACGAACGTGAAGGGAGACGTATTGGGCGCCAAAGGTTTCGGCCATCGCTCGTTCTACCCGCGTAGACAGATGATCAGCCACAAAATCGTCCAGCTATGCGATTTCGACTCGAGCGATTGCGCCTGCTAGACCTACGACTTTGGCGCATGAGCTTCTCTGCCAGCCCTAACCGCCTGTGTGTCCGCATCACGCTGAGACTGGTGATGTGGCCATGTTGCACCCCATCTGTGGGCTCCTCTTCCATCTTGGCGAGAACGTAGCCGACAATTTTCGGAGGATCGTAGGGAGTTTTCTGCGGGCGGGATACCTGGGTTCGTATTCCAATCAGCTTCGCTTTCGATTGAAACCCCCTTGCAGGCGATTGCAAGCTGTGTCGAGAAGATATAGAATTTGCGCCTTGCGGTGAGCTTCGCGCCTTTTCAACGCATCCCTGAACGAACAGCTATGAAGACGCAGTGTAGTATGAACTCACATCGACAGCTACGTAGCTTAATTGGGGCCAGCTCATGGCATGGTACAAATAGTATTTACAGAAGTAGTTCTCTGGTAGATTTGTGATATTGGCGAGTTGAACATGTGGAATGTCGGAGGGGTGGAGGACGCGGATGTCCATCGTTACGGTTTTGTGTATGCCGCAAAGCTCTGCAAGACGGGTCGAACGGTTCGGGACTGAGATGTGACAGCTTCAATAAATTTGGTCACTTTGATTTACTGTTCTAAAGGACTCGACATTCGCACATGCGACTCCTCAATCCTGACTCGAGCTGCGGCATGTCCCGACCAGCGGAACAACCTTCAGCCGAACTCTCACTTCTTGCTTCACTTCGGTTGCGTTGTCCTCGAGAGAGAGCTCAGTGCAAGCTCTGTTTTGACGATTTCTAGCCTGACTTCTGCTCAGCATATCTTGCGTCCGAAGCCGAGCATGGCAGCTTCATTCAAAATTCTGCACTGCTATTGATGCCTGTATACTTCAGTAATGTCAATCCCTTTGACTTTGTTCAGCCTGATCGTGTCTTCGTCTGGTTCTTTGACGAAGCGTGAAATAGCGAGTCCCAAGATGCGCGAATAGAATGTCATTGCGCTCTTCACATAGACTGTCACAGCAAGACTGACGCATGCACCGAACTGAATGATGGGCTCTATTCGTAATGGAGGTAGTCCTGCGCTTCAGCTTCGTCAAGAAATCTGACATGAAGTTTCTCTATTCTGCTGTAGAACAGCTCCCTTTCTCGATGTTGCGCATCGAGCAAGGCTTGTAATGCTTGAGTGTAATTGTAGAGAATCTCTGCTGATAGATCTTAAAATTGTCGATTGAAAAGTGATCTTCCGCCTCTATCTCACTTTGCATGGTCGTCTAATTCAAGTGAAGTGAACTGGAAGTAGCCGCTCACCCATCTGATTTGTGCATTTTCTTCGCACCTTCAAAACCTCTCTTCTTACATCCACCTTTCCCAATAGCAAGCCAGAAGAACGACCGCCATCCATCTTCTACAAAGCTATTGAACCCTCGTCACATCTACCATCATCAACACTTGCTCGAACTGGAACCATCAGACCGCAGCTGTCACCATGCCTTGCTTGGAGCAATTGTTGCGTACCGGGCGGTGGATAGCTGGTCTATTCCACCGACCCAGGAACTTGACAGCACGCAATCAAGGTACGTCCAGCGACTCGACTACTCCAAACGCATCGCGTCGTCGTCGTCTGAACGAGGCATCCCCGTGTGGATGTCGTTAATGGTCACTGACATGGTCATATGCCGTTAGCCGCTATCGATCAGGCATTCCAATCAAACGAGCAGAGTAAGTTCCACCCCTCTCTTTCCGGTTCTTTCTGCCCTAGTCTCTGAGCATCCTCTGGTCTCTGTCAGTGTCACATGCATTTAAATAACTGACAAAAAACTACAGATACGTTCGACTATCCTCGCCGCGCAGAGAAGCGCAAGGCCGCTGACGATGACGATGACGACGACGATGACCATGACGATGAAACATACCGAGAAGTCCAAGGGCGTCGCGAGACGTTGGCAAAACAGAACGCGGAAGCTGGCGAAGTCGCGAGGACTAAGCTGGAGTACGAGGCTAGCAAGAGGGAGATGGTCGCGAGGAATGAGCAGCTCGTGAGGGACTGTCGTACTCTCGAAGAGAAGATCGAAGCCAAGGACTCCGCCATGAAGACACAAGACGCCGAGCATGCGATGATGACGAAGTTACAGTCGGACGAGATCAGCGCCCTCCAGCAGCAAGTCCTGCAACTTGAGGCCGAGCTGATGGCCAAGGCAGATGATGCCTCCGACAAGGACGATCTCTCGACTGAAGACCTCCGCGCCAAGTGCGAGGCACTCGAGACTCAGCTTACAGAGCGTTACGCGACATACCAGACGTCTATTCGAGATGCTGCAGAAGCCAACGACAGAATAGTGAATTAGTTGGTTAGAACGCACGACGAGAAGCTGAGAAAGAATCTCGTGAAACTGCAGCGAGCCCAGAAGCAGGTTACCAATGCTGACGGGCAGTACGAATGGGCAACGACCGTATTCCAAGCCGCCTCAGAGAGGGCTGGGGAATACGCCAAACGTCACAGCAAGACTGTAGAGAGCTTGGAGGCGCGCATCAAGGAGCAGGCTGGTAAGATCAGTGAGCTCGAGAACGAACTCGGGGTCACGCAACAGCTACAGCAACTAAAGCCGCAAATGCTACAGCAACTGCAGTACGAAGTGCAGCGAATGCAGCGTCAAGCACAGCAAGAGCTGAGCGCACAGCTCCAGCTAGTACACCAATCTCAGCCTCAGGTACAGCAACAAATGGTGCAGCAACAATCGCAACAGGCACGGCAAGATCAACATCAACAGCTGGAGCAGAGTATCGCTCTACCCACGCGCGGTAACCAGGAGCCAGACCTCTCGGCAGAAGGATACGAAAAACTCCTGATCGAAGCGGTGAAGTCGACTTTACCACCAGACTTGTGCGAACGTTTCTTTGCTTGCCCAGGTGCATTGAGAGATTTCGTGACCAGATTGGATCCGACTGGCGCCACTTTCGATGGCACCCTGGGTTACTTCCAGAACGAGGCATTCAAGAGCGCTATTATTCGCTTCGCAAACGACTGCCAGGCTGTCATGGGCCACGATATGGAAGTAACTCCCTCCATTCCGACAGCTATAGATCACAGTATGGAGATCACTTCGTCCATTCCACCAGCTATAGATTATAGTATGGAAATCACCCCCTCTGTTCCGCCAGCTATGGTCTACAGTATGGAAGCAATCCAGTCCATTCCAACTGCTGTGGATCACAGTATGGAGATCACTTCGTCCATCCCACCAGCTATAGACTATAGTATGGAAATCACCCCCTCTGTTCCGTCAGCTATAGTCTACAGTATAGAAACGACCCAATCCATTCCAACTGCTGTGGATCACAGTATGGAGATTACTTCATCTATTCCACCAGCTACAGACTATAGTATGGATACGACTCAATCCGTTCCAACAGCAATAGACCATGGTGTGGAAACGACTGCATCCATTCCAACAGTCGTAGAACACGGCACAGAAAGAATCGCAATCGTCCCAGTACACGACGAAAACTACAAGGAAGGCACAGCAGAGATCTACAAACGCCTCCTAATCGAAGCGGCGAGGTCGACTCTCTCAGAAGAGTTGTATGAAAGCTTCACTGCTCGCTCAGGCGCGGTGGAGGAGTTTCTGGCCAGAGCGCCCACCACCAAGGCTGTTCTTAGTTGTATACTTCACCGCTTCATAAGAGATGAGACAATGATGGGGACTCTGAAGCACTTCTTCGTAACAGATGAGGCATTTGTCGAGGCTTTGAATCTCTTTGTGAGCGAATGCCCAACTGTTTTCGACAGTGCCAAGGAAGAAGAACACCACCTCGCGCCGACAAAACATTACCTCTCGCTGACAGAGACCGACAAGAAGGCAAAATTCGCAGAAGTGTTTTGCACACTCGCGGACAGATATCTGGAGAATGAAGAATACGCACAGTTTGCTGCTGCTCCGGCAAAGGTAATGGAGAACTTCAGAACCAAATTTTACACAGAATACAAGATGGAGTTCGACGGTACGGAAGATTGCTTCATATACAGAGACTCGTTCGAAGCCGAATTGAGGGCTGGTATCGTGATGCTAGACGAGAGAAAGACCATCGAGTTGGGAGAGGACTACGCAAAGCATCTAATGGAAGCGGCTCGCCAGGTCCTGCAACCGGACTTACCCCAACTGTATGCCCGCTTCGCTGCTTGTCCGGACGTCGTGAAACGGTACCAACACGAGCACCATCCAACATGGCTCTGGGATTGGAGCCTCATCAATGAGCCCGGTACACAGTACTCCGACAACAGGGATGAGTATTTCCGCAAGAAGAGGGAATTCAGAACAAACGTCAAACGAATCGCACAAACTTGTCCTTCCATCATCGACGACGAAGAGGTAGGTCGTGATGGAACAGGCTTGAACCCTTCAGTAGCGGGCGATGGTACAGAGGCCAAGTTGATGGAAAGTTACGAAAACTGCTGCAGAGAAGCCGCGGCAAACGCCGCCACCTACCCCGGGCTCGCTCGAAGCTTTGCTGCTGATCCAGAGGCGGTGGAGAAGTATATCAGCCAATTCGACAAGGATGGTCTTTCCCATTGGAGTAGGCCTGAGTGCGATCGGACCAGGCATTACTTCCAAGACAATCCACATTTCTTGAGGTCTATAATTGTCATAGCGGGTCAGCCTTCTGACCTTGAAGACTTCGACGCAGATGGTGCGCTTGAGATATGGGAGTCCGACCCTATAGTTTCGACAGGGAACACGGTCTTGCCATCAGATGCAGCGGAAGAGTATCCTGATCCAGAAGAGAGCAACATGGACCCTGCACTTTCAACAGGGAACGCGGCCTTGGTATCGAATGCAGCGGGAGAGTGTCCTGCCCTTGAAGAAAGCAACATGGATCCCGCACTTTCAACAGGGAACGGGGACACTACTACAAGAAGGACCGAGCCAGATATTGACGAGCAGATGATGCGATTCGCGGGCTTGGCACTCTAGCCATCAGGCGAATGCAGAGAGAAGAAGCAGCAAGGAACCTGTCGATCTCGGGAATGACCGCACAAAACGAAGAGATATTCGACACGGTAATTCCAGAATCTTCGTACACTTGCGACCCTGGCTGATTGTGAACAGAGAGATAGTTCATGACAAGGGGCTCATGACAAGGGGTTCAGAGGACGCGAACCGAACCAGAAGTGAATCGATCACGGGCGAAATCATACCAGATCAAGAGGCTCTGCGGAGGTGTTGCAGATGTCTGTCACTTCGCCTTCATAGTACCAGAGTCCCATACGCTGCTTTCCACGCCTTCCGCGAAACCGATCATCACCACACTATCACAGACACGTTCCAGAAACCCACAGACGGAACCCTCGGAGCCGACCTCAAAGTAAGCTTGCAGGAAGGTGAAGGAGACGCATATTCCTGGACAACAAGCCAACGTCTCGTCTCACGAAAAGCATTTTGGTCGCCAGCGAAGCTCTCTGCTCTGCAGGATCAGTAGCTGACCCACCACAGGCTATGCGCAGGCCCCGTCAGGTCCTCGTGATCTGTCAACCTCGCTGGCCTGCCACTGAACCAAAGCTACCGGAGGTTGCCTAGTGTGCCTTCAGACTGCGAGGTGATGTGGGAATGTTGGGAGTGGACGAGACTGAGGTGAGTATCTAGGCGTGTGTTATTCCGATCTGACTTGTATGTTTGTGATGAGCGTCGTGCTTCGACTCGATTCGATCCGACTCGACTTCAGAGAGGGCATACTTTGCTTCGACTCATGCGATGCACAAGATGAACTTGCGATCTTTACGACAGCACCTCTTTCTCACTGCGGTTTCTTCTCCGAATCCCGTCCCTGAGCGCACTTCGCCACAGCGTCCTGCAGTGCCTCTCCGAACTGCACTTCTAATCCGGCTTGATCTGCCGACAGCTGCTTCTGCTTTACACTCGGACAGCTGGCGTCTCTGCGAACGATACCTTGTCTTCGCAACGAAACACATCATCAGCTCACGACCGGGCGTTCGCGGCCAATGTCTCCACCCACGTAGTCCTGTGCTACGTCCCTATGATGGTCTCGACCACTGCGTTC
>NAJN01000372.1:0-18288 GCA_005059845.1 Cryomyces minteri
GCCTTGTTACTTAGATGCGCAGGCTCCCAGTAGACATCTGCTCCGTGAAGCCATATGTGTGATGGTGGTTTAGCGGAGTGGAGGACCTTCTTGTTGACAATTCGATAGCCGTACCGGCCATTGAGCTTGACCTTGTCTAGCCAGAGCTCATTCCAACGGATAGGAAATACGCAGCCGTGATATCCAGTGTTGTTTAGGGGCGCATCGCGTGTAGATTGAGTAGTAGGAATGCTATGTTGAGGCTCGTCGTCGAGATTGAGAGGTAAGGAAGTTGAGCTGCCGCCATCTTGTAGCCGTGGTGTAGGCGTGTTTGATGGGCTTAACTGACGCGATGAAGCTATAGAGGACGTAGAGGAAGGTGTAGAGGGTATCCGAGTATCTGGTTTATCAATTAGACGACGTAGTGTAGGCGCGTTGGCGTGGCGACGGTTAGCTATTCATAGCTCTTCAGGGATCTATATGCCTTAGTAACCCAGCAAAACTCAACACCAAAAAATGATCACGATAATGAATTTCGATCAGCGAGCTGCTAGCGCGCTGAGGCTTTGTAGAGTCGCTCGCTGCTAGATCTACAAGTAATCGCTGACTGATAACGTAATCAGCGACTTGGCAGCGAGCGGTTCAGCGACGCTGACTGTTGGCCACACTGGCTATACAAAGGTGACAATCTATATGAATTCGGCTATACACCAAACTTATACATCCTTCTTAGCAGGTAACGTATCTGCTGTCTTCATGGACTTTTAGTTGGTCACTACCAGCCTGAATCGAAGTACTTCCAAAAAGATGCTTACGTAGCCTTGTCTGCGACCGGCACACTTAACACCGGCGCGTTCATCGCGTGAGTTTCGCCGCTTCACTTGCCGGTAGGGTACGCATCAGCATCAGCTTTGGCTGTCTCAAATAGCAAAGACAGCATTTATCAATGCCCCTCGCCACTTGACGTTCGAGAACTTGGACGTGATGACGAAGGATTAAGGACAGCCACCTCCTCCTCCAATCCCCATGATCACCCGCTAGAGGGCGCCAGAATGCCCAGACTTCGGGCACTTCCGCTAATCGACTGGCCAGATGTTCCGGTGAGGATGATGATGAGCACGAGGCCATACATTTTTTCGTGGCCGAGCTTGTCAGCCAACCAGCCAAACAGGATTCGACCGAAGAGTGCCCCTGCGGTCGTTGACAGCTTAATGGCAGTGTCTGTCGCGGCAGGAATGAAGTGCAAGTTCCAGCAGGCTAAGCCGATGAGAGTGGTGGTGGAGTCCGCACTGGAAAGGTCGTAGGCCTATCTGAAGAACCCTACCCCGGTCTCAATGACAACATGAAGATGGAAGAATGCGGTAGGAGCGTCGTCGATGATTGCCAACGACCCTTCTGAGGAAAATTCCGGCTTGTAGTCTTGTAGCTTCGGTCGTCTAGCCTGAAAATCGACCGAGGATGGGTGTGCATTTGTTAGAGGACAGAAACAGTCCGGAGCTGCGGATCTCCTTATCTATGCCTTCGGTAGTGGAAGAAAGATCATCAATGCCACTTCTACGAGGAAACAGGGGGGATTTATATACACACCAGTTCACCTGTGCCTCGGTACAAGCAAGACACTTTCGGAGGCTGTTCTCAGGCTTTCGCTAAACGGAAAAGACTTCGATCGTTTGATGAAACCCTGACTAACGAGAAACGATGGAGTACAATTGAAAAGAACAGCATTAGTCGCAACGATTCCTTCTATTGAAATAGACACAGAGAACAGCTGTGAGAGCGATCGTTTGCCGCCCTAACCCCAAGCCATATGCTATACCTACAATTTTGTAGGTAACATGGTAGGTGGACTGTTAGTATCTTCTGGAGCGGTCATCCCCGCTATATGGACAATTGATCACTAGCAAAGCAGATACGGCCGACCGAGCCATCCACCAGACCATGTGCGGGAAGGCCGATTTGTCCTGATGCTAGGTAGGTGAACTACTCCATAGCCCTCTGGTGGCGAATACAAAAGTGACACAACTGACTGTGTCAAAGCAAAGCGCAGTATGAGCTACAGTTCAAAGGATGGAGGTCTCGCAAGAAACTGAAAACACAGGAGTGGAAGTTCGTGGAGCGTCGTCTTAGAAAGCGTAGAAGGGATGGACAAAGAGAGCGAAATCTATCTTGATGGAATGTTGTTGAAGAAAGAGAAGGTTCAGAAGGAGGTGTTTCGGCACTATCCATCCACTGTGGAGATGTGCAATTCCGGTATGGTAGCCGACTATACTTTGCTCGCGTCGTGTACTGGTACTTTTGTAGCACCGAATCTATGCAAACCTGAAGGCATCTCAATCAACATCCGTTAGGGGTCCACGGATATTCCGTTTTCCATGGAGGACTTCCAGACCTCAGGCCAGATCGACCGGCCCAATCGAGATATGGATGTGATTCTTCGCCGAAGCGGGGCTGGTAGCTGCGGTCTCATCATCAGCTTGCTCCGAGATTTAGCAGAGCCGAGCTATTACAATCAGGATGATCAACATATTCACGGATGTTTGCAAGCTCTAGCTAGGCATCCGAACAGCGGACCGTAATGGCGAACACGGTGCGTCGCTCGTCCCTATCACGCACCCAGATCAACAACGCAGAAACCGCCCAAGCCCAGACATTATACTGGGGGCCGTCCCCCATGATATCCTCCTAGACGAACGTTTCGAACACAGCTCATCCTTCACGTAGAAGAGGATGTTGGGGTAGCTTGCTACATAACGGGAAAACACAGACAGAGACGTTCTAAGCCCTAACATGTTAGAACAACTTGTGTCTAGACCCGAATCATAGGAAGTTGGCACACTGAAACCAACGTCAATGAGGGATCGGATTTTCGCCATAGTCTCCGAGTACCTGGAGTATCTTGGAGCAATGACAAAGGCGGTTTCCACGCTCCTTTACTGTATTGAAGGATTGGCTTGGCCCCATCGCAGGCAGGATCTCCTGGACGTAGAGCCGATCGTACCTCAACATTGTTTCGCATCGCAATGGAGAAGAAGCGAAAGTTCTCTTACATCCTGCTCTATTTTCAGTCTTCGCACTCCTGACTTCAATCAATTCTATCGATGTCTCATGTTGTAACATTTGAAAGGGTTGGGGACTGCACACCTATCGGGTCTTGTCAGCAGCGATCTTGCCATTGTTCATTGCCTATGAGCTTCTTGTATAGGGTGTAACGCTGGTCTAGCGAGGCTAATGTGCCACTGGTCTTAACTCGCACTTCGGGGCAGAAAACTTGAAGGATCTTCGACTAAATAGGCTATCCACCACTTACTACGCTAGTTCCCTTCACGCCTCGATCCTACCGTAGGAGCTAGGGTTTTCGCGTTGTTAGGCGTTGCGGAATACAGAAACCATTACACGGGTGACATGGATAAATCGTCTTGGCAAGATGCACACGGAAGGGAATCGAAGATCGTAAGCTTACGTTCAGCTGAGGAGCAACCCACCAAGGTCGTCTTCCGAGAAGGGTCCCGTTGCCTTTTGACCGTCGACCATGGCGTAGAGGAAACGGCATGTTGGCGTTCACGGGGCACAACATATGGACTGCTAGAGGATCACAGTTGGGCGCGCGTTCGCTTTGATGTATAGTATCTGGATTTGACAGCAAATTGAACGTTTACCAGGGAACGAAAGCCTATTGTTTAGGCGTTCATCCAAGGCGCTGCTTCCAAAGGCGGGGTTTTCGTTGGCTGAGCTCGAGACGTCTTACTGGCAAGCAGGGCAAATATCTGCTTGGCGGCGTTTGCGGAGTGCATGATGGAGACTGCTTCTGCACGTGGTCATCCATGCTGTTGATCAGGCCCAGTAAGGCTCACCTAACGCAACGTTGCCTTCCGATTAGTCGACCAGATCCGAGAATCGAAGAGTTGGCGGACAAGGCGCCTGAGGGGAAGAGCACTAGGGTTTACGACATGCGGCTGCCGATGAAGATCGACATGGAGAACCCTGCTGAAGAGCCTTTGCCCACAACTGACGGACTTCTAGGGCGTTGCCTGCCACGGCCTGTCTACGGCAACGACTCTGTCGTTGCGAGTGCTTCTCTTCCCTGACAATCGCGTGATATCACTTCGTGGCTCTGCTCATAGCCGATCGTGCCGTGTTCCCCACAGGCTCCGACGTGGAACTGCGCTGCTTACGAGCGTGTTGCATAATTACCCCATTTGCCATGAAACGAAATTGTCGGATGGCTCGTATACCGTGGCAATGTCCACCGTGATACTCGGGTAGGTGCCGACTTGTACGTGTGCATAGCAGCTATAGGAGTGGCGAACGTTGCAATAACCTTTTTGAACCGTCTGGTTCTAGCGGCAGTCATGATTAGTGGATCCACCTGAGTCGCAAGCTCGGGAGTTGGTGCATCCAAAGGGTCCTGCTTGCGACCTGCTACAGCAAGAAAACGGGACGAGAGAATAGCCTGACAGTCCACAACATAGCCGACCGAGTCCGCACGGAAGCCTCAATACACGATGCATGAAGCATCCCTGTTCTCGTCCAGCAGTAGTCGAGATCCTCAGAAGTTGCTGGTGTGCCAGGGGCTCGAGGCGTACTCCAACTGGTCGACAAGGGACAGGAACGCGGCGACGGAGTCGAGTACAGCCTCGTAGATCTGGCCAATTCAGGATCGTGACGCTGCAGTCGCCAACAAGTTCTTACTTCCTGCAGCTGCCGCCGTCCCTCCTGACGAGTCATAGCCGCCCGAACGATTGTTCAGGCCAAGGATTCCCGAAAGAGGCGTAAAGTTAGTGATGGACCCAAGAACTTCTCGCATATAGCTGGGAATGACCTCGATTTTGTTATGTAAAAGTAAACGTCACCGGTACCAGTCCATAGTACGACGTGCAGCTGGTGCGCAAATGATCCGCAGGTTCTTCTAACAATGCTGGCTTCGATCACGAGCAATGCGGGTGATGATCCCGAAGCACTTAGGTTGCGAAGTCCACCAAAACCATGAAACGTCTGCATCCGGTCCGGGTTTGCCTCTAGAACCATCTAGTTCATTGACGGCGCCCGCGAGGAGTGTTATCCACGCTCCGCGAACCCGCATGGTGCACTATCTGGAAGTGATCTGCTGTAGCTCGGCTTGTGCTAAGTTGACAGTGCAGTTCGTCTCACTCGACCCTGCTGCAGGCTGCCTCCTCTCCATGAGGGAGAAGGGGTATATAAACCGCCCCCTCGACCGAGTGATTCACTATCTTGATCTTCAGCTCAATACACAGATCTCCAACTCGATACAAAATCATCTTCACACCCTTCCGACTTCAACAACGTGGGTTTCTCGGACTTCTTCGAAGGCTATTCCAGATTACGACTCGCAGAAAGCTTTACTCCTCACTCTTCAACACTCCAAGTTCAGTCAACATGCGTTTTGCACTCCTCGCCGTTGTTCCGTTCCTTCTCAACATAGTCTCTGCCAACTACTATGTCGACTGTGATGATAGAAAAGGCAATCATGAAAAATATAACAAGGAGATGCAGGACAATGTAAGTACATTCATTTTCACAATACTGCGTTCTAACGTAAACTTTAGGAGTACTCGGACTGCAGGAAATTCTCTCATGGAATGAGGAATTTCGATTGTTGGCAGGACGACGATAAAAACTACAGATTCGAATGGTACGAGGACGACAAGTGTAAGGGCAACAAGCACTCAAAAGAGCACAAAAATAAGAAGAAGGATGAGCACAAGAAGTACAAGGAGGAGGAGAATTGCTGGAGCTACAGAGTCTATTGCGAGGGCGAGGGCGATGGCAAGGATGACTAGAACACTAACGGAGATCCAACTTTTGTGGCCCGGCGAAAAACGCTTGGGAGCCACGCAGCGTTCCAACCGGATCCAAGTTGACGAATTGGAATTCGGAAGCTGGTGGGAGGGCGATGTTCGTACTTTGTGCTTTTCGCTGTATCAGCCTGCAGCTACACACGCTCCTTCATAGCAAATGGATCTGAGGGGAGGTGGAGACGATCACGTTCAATAGCATTTGACGACTGGTGCCGAGCAAAAGTCCTTCAAGGCTTGCACACGCGAAGGCCACTTGGATGACAAGTGCTTCGTTGATGAGAGGCTCCTTGAGGTATTCGCGAAAGGATTGAGCAACTCTAAGACTAACGGACTGCTTCTTCCGTACACCAGAGGCTGGTAAGGCTCTAAGTACTCTGTTCACGTACTTTTCCCTCTTCTACTAGCACGTAGATACCATGTTTACTCATCATATAGCGACATGCGGAAGTAAGGCTTGTTTGCTTCTTCCCGCGACACGCCCACTTCCATCATTAGAAATCTTCGCAAGCGTCTACTTCTAGCGAAGACCAGCCACATCCTTATCACTGCACGTGCAATGGCAGAAAAGGCCACTGAACTCAACGATGACCTGAAACACCATCAGGGATGATGACCCACTCGGCTAGCGGTGCGATTCCAGCGATCGCCGTCACAAGATAGATCAAAGTAGACCCATCACCACAGATGTGCATCTTCTAAGGGCCATCGCTCGGGAAGCACGAGCAGTTGAGGGACAGTAGTACTGCTTGTACTATTGAATATTGTCTGAGCCCTAAGAGCTTCTCTACGCCAATCGTGTTGCATTTGTTGCGGGCGGTCGCCAGAAACCTACAACCTCCTCTACGCTGCGATATTTCTGCTGCCCGAGCTTGCGATGAGTGCATGAGCAGCGGTGCCGCTTCTGCTGCTAGCTGTAGCCGAAAACGCTCAAGGCCTCTAAAGCGACTCTACTGATATTACTGTTGGCTGTCGTTTCGTGGCGCCGAAATTACTGTCAGCTTCATTCACATCTGGGAAACGGTCCCCGCCGCAAGATTTACGTCAAATGACATAGCTTTAGCTTCGTAAAGCGGCTCCAGCTTGCTGACTTCTCCACCACTGCGTTCGTCAAGCAGCACTGACTTTACCCCGATGTTCGAGAGCTGGTTCTAAGCGTCTTCTACCGTGGGGATTTGGCGACGCCGCTAGTGTTGCTAATCGAGCGAACGTACGCCCGGTTCGCGAGTCCATCGAAAAGTCCTACAATCTACGCAACACAGATATCGCCTTCCTCGATATTGCTTCTGAACGAATGAGAGACACAGCAGCACATCGTGTAACAATGAGGCGCACATCATTTGCAGGACCAACTCCATCACCAGGCTACTCGTGCAGCGCTTTACTGTGAAGACTGTCACGTCCGTGCAATGGACCTCTCATCATCGTCGATACTCAAGCTATGGAGGCCTCGAGTCACTCCAAGGCACGGCTTGTTAGCATTGTCATCCATTAGTGCACGATCGAAAGTCGCGTTGCTTACTTCATATCACTGGTCTTCCCTCAAAACTAAGTGATGGGCTAAGGACATGACCAGACGCAAAGATGGTGAGAAACGTAAGTGACAGCAGCAATATAAGCAGTAAAAGCGTTTGGATTCACAGCAAGGTCTTCGTCCATACCTAAGCTCGCCTCCAGGGTCTTAGGTTGGAGGCAGGATGTCGTGTCGACGATCTAGAATATTGTTGCTACAGATGTAGCGGAGAGATTACTCCGACCAGGGAAGAACATCCAGGATCATGACTATCCGAGAGCCTGGGCCTATGCGAACGACTGGGGAGCTCACTATTCAATGGAGGGCTTGAGAGCTGATAGGGTTAGCCTTGATTCTCGTCCGGCATAGTTGATCTAGTCGTAACCTAGAGCATTGGATTCCTCAACCAGAGCGACCGGATCTGTGTCGCCCTCTCACGTGCACGCGGTTGACTCATCATCATCGGTAACATTGGAGCAATGGAGCGCTTCAGATACTTGCAAGGCACGGCTGTCAGCAAGATCATCAACCACGGCAAACCCCCAAGCTGTGTTGCTTCTTTTGTGCCGAGCAGCTAGCCAGACACGGAAGCAGCAGGGACAGAGGGTGTACCGCTGCTTCTCGGATGCACGATGGAGATACCTACGTTGGAGTCCCGCGTCGATCAAGGAGGTATCTCCCGAACCTTGATGCGATGTCGTCGAGTGAGGCGAGGTGAGGTGAGGTGAGGCGGAATAAGGTTGGCTCCCCCCCACTATCGATAGAGCGGGATGACGAATTCTGTTTGAAATGCTTCAACTAAATCCGATGTCAAACGCCTCGGCCGATGCGTTTCTAATGCTTGCTGACATATGTAGAGCAAAACCCAGTCAACCGGCATCCACAGCGCAGTCTCTTCCTTCGACTGCATATAAACCACGACGATCTCTGCTGGTATCGCTTTCCATCTCCAGTTCCTGTTCCTCAATCCCCCCTCGGCTTGACGTTTTCTCATCCACACACACCCACCCTTCTCACCACAATGTCGTCCAAGCTCTTCGAACCTCTCCATATCGGACGCTCCAAGCTCGAGCACCGCCTCGTAATGGCACCACTGACTCGGTTCCGCGCCGACGACAACCACGTGCCCCTGCCCTTCATCAAGGACTACTACACCCAGCGTGCCTCGGTCCCCGGGACGCTCTTGATCACTGAGGCCACATTCATTTCTCCACGAGCGAGCGGCTACCCCAACGTGCCCGAAATCTGGGATGCCGCACAGATCAAGGCGTGGAAAGAGATCACGGATTCTGTCCACTCGAAAGGCTCCTTCATATACTGCCAGCTGTGGGCAATTGGCCGCACCGCGAACCCCGAGGTCTTGAAGAGCAAGGGAGAAGAGTTCTTGAGCAGCAGCGCAGTGCCAATGTCCGACAATTCGCCTACACCGAAGGAGATGACAGAGGAGCAAATACACCTATTTATCCAAGATTATGCGGACGCGGCAAAGAAGGCCATAGAGGCTGGTTTCGACGGGGTGGAGATCCACGGCGCGAATGGTGCGTACCCAAGAAACAGAATGGCATTGCAAGGCTCGTATGCAACAGACTGACAAGACTCCAGGGTATTTGATCGACCAATTCACTCAAGACATGTGCAACAGACGCACCGACAGCTGGGGCGGTAGCGTCGAGAACCGCTCACGCTTCGCTCTCGGGGTCACCAAAGCGGTCGTTGACGCCGTTGGAGCGGACAGGACTGGCATTCGTTTGAGCCCCTGGAGCAGCTTCCAGGGCATGAGAATGGAGGATCCCGTCCCTCAGTTCAGCCACGTCATCAAAGGACTCAAGGAGGTGAAGCTCGCATACCTTCACGTGGTCGAGTCTCGCATCAGCGGCAACGCCGACATCGAAAGCACGGAACGGGTCGACTTCGCCATCGACATCTGGGGCAAGACGTCGCCCGTCCTGGTCGCTGGTGGCTTCAGGCCCGACAGCGCGAAGCGGGCGGTGGACGAGGAGTACAAGGACAAGGACGTTGCCATCGTCTTCGGCCGCTACTTCATCTCGAACCCGGACCTGCCGTACAGGATTCAGAAGGGCATCGAGCTGAACCAGTACAACCGCGACACGTTCTACAACGCAAAGTCGAAGACGGGCTATATTGATTACGATTTCAGCCAGGAGTTCCAGCAGGAGGCGAGACTATAGAGCATTTGACGGCGTTGGCATATCCCTGGCGAGAATCTAGAACATAGACCAACACTGTAGGTTGTAGATCGCTTATCTGAAGCCTCGTGTCCCTCACAGTCCCATAAGGAACACTTTGATGATTGCCTCAACAATCTGTAAGATGCTCAATTAACTCTTCTCCTACATCAAGAGTAACGGAGACGAAGATGCGGCAGTTGTTCGACTCTGTCGTAGCAGGCAATCAGAACATGCTGAGAGTCTGGGCATCTGAAGCCTATAGTCCAGATTACATTTATGATATTGCGGACAGTCTTGGTGTGCTCCGCAATCAACATTACCCACTGGGAAATACGAATGCTTCAAACTATCACAACAGCTCAAAAAGTATAGGCGAGGTGACCATCGCGGCCCAGCGATGGTATCCTGTGCCCAACACAACGGACTCCGTGGCAACCTTTTTCTCCTGATGCCACACGACTCAGATCTTTAAGGCCGACTTCTACAGTTTCGAAATTCAGTTTGACAGCCGCGGAAGCGGGCTGTTCAACCGTCAGCTCGGTTCGCTGTACTGACAGCTCGAAGACATTTGGCAAGCCCCCACATGGGCTGGCATCGAATACGACGGCCGCTGGAAGGTCCTCCACTACATTGCCAAGGAAACCTACTAGCCAGTGATCATATCCCCTTTCTACAACCGCGCTACCGGCGATCTGCATGTCTACGTGGCCTCCGATCTTTGGATTTCAGCCACGGGATCCGCCAATTTCAGCTGGTACGATTGGTCTGGTACGCAGCTTAACATCAGCACCTCAATTTCCGCACCCATCAACGCCGGCGCCATCAACACCACCCGCGTGCTGTAAATGAGCACGAACGAAGTCCTCAGTGGCTACGACCTGACGAACGTCGTCATGAAGGTGGAGACTACAGTCCAAGGCCGCCTGTCCAACAGCAACACTTCCACCTTCTTCCGCCACGAGAACTGGTTCCGCCCGATCCCGCTCTCGCAGGCCAAACTCGTCGATCCAGGACTGACGCTGAGCTATTCGAACAGCACGAAGAACTTCACCGTGCAAGCGACGACGGGCGTCGCGGCGTGGGTGTGGCTAGTTGGGATGGCGATGATGAGGGAAATGGCGTCGAATGCGGTCAACGCGTGGCCCGCGATCTTGTTCCAGAGGGCGGAGATGACGGGTATTCTGATTCACATTATGAGTCGGAAGAAAGGTATCAAGACAAGGTGGTTGCATCTGCTATTCACATTCTCTCAGTCACAGAGCCAACGACTAGAAGCCTAAGGTTTAATGATCTACTTGCATGCCTAGCTTTCGGTTCGGGAGAGCCCCTAGACAAGTCGAGAGCCGGTATCACTATGTAGCCTCATTCTCATGCTTGTTTCTTCGTATTCCGACCAGGCTTTCCTAGAACCATAAATGAGATGGGACACATTGTATCTCGACGCTCATACTTAAATATCTCCCACTGAGATTGTTAGGGACTCGTACGAGGCCCCTTATCAGGACCTCGTACGAGACCTTAGGGACTGGAAGACTCGCTTAAGCGAGCACGCCAAGCCCACATCAATTTCGTGGCTTGGCGCCGCATATGCTTCGTTCTTGTACGAAGAAGGGACTCTTCTCGCTTCTCTTCCTTAGTTATTCCTTCTTGTATTTAGGAGCCTCTTTGGATTGCGACAATCGAGACGTTCCCGCAACATTGTTCTCTACCATTCAGATCTCCTCCACTCTTGTTTCCCCTTCCTCTCCTTTCCCAGCTCCCACTCAGCTCCCATCCAGCTCATATCTAGCTCCCCCTAGCTCCTACCCAGCTCCCCTAGCTCGTCCACAGCGTCTCACACCCACATCTGTTCGAATCATAGCGTTCGGATTGCTAGCCCGAGCAACGGCATGGTTCCAGTACCGTTACCTCTCAAACGAAGTAGTTATGTGAAATATACTAACCTTCCTGCCTTCTAAAGACCTACACCTCCTCCTCCTCCTCCCCCCCTAAGACCTCGACGGCGGCGAAACCGGACTCGCAAACAGAAGAAAGCAGCCAAGGACAGGAAGAACGAGGAGACAGCCGAAGCCACTCTACAATCGACATCCCAATGAGCTAGCAACGGACCACACGACACGGTGAAGACAAGCTCTTCGCACAACACTCACGCCAGTCTGTCTGCTATCGTCCAGGTGAGTAAACCCCGTCAGCCGTTATCTTGAATCCGCTAACCAGGGTGAAAGCAAACACTACGAGATGCGCAATCTAGGCATCGGGCTGCCATGGTCCTGCAGGAGCAATAGCTGGACCTAGCCTAGACGTCAGAAGGTGTCGTGCGCAGATATCAGCATCACTCGCCCCAATCCCAACTGTGGTTTTGTGAGCCAATGGCTCCTGGGGTCCTTCATACACTCGGGAGATTAAGGTTGCCCGAAGTCACTCTGCGCTTTACGGAGTAAAGTTTGGACTTGTCACTGTCCAGTCTGTGCCACCTAAGGTCATGACCTTCTGGGAAGCCACAGAAGCAATCGTGGAGGCGGCCGCGAGGACCGCGGAACCCCAAAATAACATGATGAGACACAATGGGTAGATGGCAAGCGGTGATTAGATGGAGCAACTGGGTCTGTGAGAGCCAGGGCGAAGGCCAGATATATATACCGTTTATGGTGCGGACCGTGAGATAACTGCAGGGAAGACTCTTTTCCCAGAGCACTGGAATCGTGTATCACCCCACAGCAAGTGTTGCAACAGAGCCATATGGTGACGTGAGAAGATGATGGCTGCATTATTGCTCTGGCTGGAACCCCGGCATACGAGGTGGGGAGAAGGGGGAAGAACCGCTCAAACGGGTGCGGAGGTTCAGAGACCGGGCGTGATCTTCGACTCCATTGCCTGCCTTTGCACAGACAGGTGCGCACTGGGACTGTTGGAATGCTCGGAAGAATCTCTGTCGGACTCGCTCTGCTTCCCTGCGCCATGATGACGACGATGCCGGCAGTGAAAGGAATCGAGACCGAGATCGTCTCCAGGTCCCAGCGCTTCTCCAAAAGCTATAACGACTGATGCGATCCGTCTCTGAGGCGGTAGGAGCGGAATGGTGGCCCCCTTTAGCCTGTTTCCAACGGGCGCCTATCAAGCGTTGGGAGGACTGGGATCGGCGAAGGGCTCTCTCGGGTGAACGTTATGCTAGTTCATGGCGAACAGGATATCGAAGTCTGAAGAGGGACGGCGACCGGGAGGGTGAGGCGCGGTAGAGCACATCGAACAAGGCGATATGGCGTATGCACGCGGCGGACGTCCATGTTTACACTCCCGATACAAGGGACACCCTGGGTCTCGTCGAGATTGCGAATTGCGACTCGTACCCCGACTTGCGTGACGCTCCGATATCTCCTTTAACGAGTCTGGCGTCGGTGGCTCTCCAACAGTGACTTCTTCGATAGCGTCGTTCACTGTTGTGAGTTCTTGCAGAGATTCTTGCCGAAGCCCATGTTGCAAATCCGGCAGGTTTATTCCGACAGGCTCTGCTTCGTTGGTCGATTCATTCTGAACGTCGAACAAGACTGGAGAACCGCCCTCGTCGACGCTCGTGCTGTGGGCACTCCTGGACATCTCGGGAACTAGTAGCGGTAGCATCCCTGATACCTCGTGCTCCGCATCTACGCTTGTCTCCACACAGTTCAATGGCAGTGTGCCTGCAGTTGAATCCTCAGTCATAGCGCCATCTATATCGTCTACTACATGTGGCTCGTTGAGTGGAATCGAGTGCAGGGCATCTAGCATGCCAGATTTCACTCCCGTGCTTCGCTCTGCCATCGTTCCTTGGGCTTCTTGTACTTGGGAAGTACCATCAGCCACATTTGTTGCATCATCGGCCGCATCTTCGGCGTCGGTGAGGTATCCTGGCTCCCAGGAGCTGTCGTCCGGATCCGTCGTCGAAAAGTCCGGCATGATTTCTGGGGCTGTGACAGCATACAAAAGCCCTGGAACCTGCTCTTCGTGATCGACGGGTCTAGCCTTCGGTGCATCTGAAGCTCCTCCATCCCGTAGGCTGTTTTCTAGGACTTGCTCTTGGGGATGGGTTGTCTCTTGTCGCGAGAACATCGCACCATCGAGGCTGATAGGGTCGTATTTCGAGCTACCTTGCGTGTCGACTTGCAGGCTCCCTGGTCGCACGTCCTCATTCTCGTCCTCGTCATCTTCAATAGCCTCAACGCTTTCTCGATCCTCATCGCTCCCGTCATCGCTCTCCTCAAGCGATGACTGTGGGAACATATCCATCTCGTTTGGTCCAGCAGCAGCAAGATCGTCCTCCCCATATTCCACACCGGTATCGTCATCATCCTGATCTTCAGGGCTCGAGTATCTCACGTCGTCTCTTTCGAACGTTGACGTTCTCCTGAGGGGATGCAACATGTTCTCGTCCTCCTCTTCATCGTCGTCCGAGAAATCTTCCTCGTACCTGCCACTCGCCCGCATATCATTGTCACTCTCAATGTCTGAATCGGACTTGATAGCTTCGCTATCCTGATCTACTGGACTGGGCTTTTCGCCGGCATCGTTTTCATCGTCAGATAACAAGTCAACGACTTGGGGTCCCCATTGCTGCATCTGGGCTGAGCGTTGTGGAAGCCATGGCCTTCTGACCGTCGCGGGTGTTTCTCCGTGAGGCTCTTCTTCGTCTGGCTCGGAGTCAAACTCCTCTAGAACTTGACCTCCGTACTTATCACGCTCGTCTCCAGCAGACTCTTCACTGCTCTGCTCATCGTCTTCGACAGCTTCAATCCGTTGACCCGGCGCGCCTCGATCTCCGAGTACGACATCACGAACCACGCTATGTGCCAGAGGACCAGTTCCTACCAATGTTTGCTCCTCAATCTCTCTAGTTATAAGCTCAAAGTTGTCCGGCGTACGTTGAACCAGATTCTGAGCTGAGAATCGCCTTTCGTCGTCCACACCCTTGTCCGAAGCTTGGTCTCGAGAGAGTTCTAGCAGGTCACCCCCATCCAGGAACGGTGAAGGGAATGGCAACTGAACGGAAGGTACTGGTATTAGCACGGGTGTCGATAGTCCTTCCGTCCGATTTCCTCGATCAATAAATTGTTGCGCATCGCGGAAATCTAGAGCCTCCGAAGTTGTTGTAGCAGAGGGCAAGGTTTCACCTGGGATGGCGGGTGGCAGCATGTCGAGCTCCGTCGCCTCTGGTAGGGTGGTGTCCTCGCTCATCTGGGGCAGCTCAGGATGCTGTACTTCCTCTCGCTCTTCGCCATCTGCGATGTTCCGAGGCTTGTTCTCGGAAGTACCCTGCGTTCCAAGTCCATTGTCTTCTGCAACAGAGTCTGGGTTCTTTCCAAATAGTTCACGATCGAGACGAGCTTGCGAATCGTCGTATTCAGTATTCTCCTCAGTATCTCCTCCAAATATTTCGGCCTGTAGACTCGCTTGTTGCGTGCTCTGATCCCAAGTATTGCCGGACTGGTCTGTAGCGAGGTCCTCTTGCGCTGTAGGCCTTTGCGCCTCCTCCGTTTGACTTGGTGGCTCAGGTCCTGACAAGGGCGGTGTTGCAACGTCAGCTGGCTTCACTGGAGATATGCTACGCGCCTCTTCGTCGGATCCTATGTGTTGGTCTTCCCTTTCTGGAGAGGGTGGCTTTTCGCTGTACGTCCACTTGACAACTCCCATGTACGACTTCTTCCTCTTCTTCCTCCCTTTGCCTTCAACACAGCCATCCGCTTCCTCAAAGGGGTCATAAGGCGAATCGATAGAGGACCCTGCAGAAAGTCTTACACGCTTCAAGAAGGCTGGAGAAGACCACGTAGCAGAGGTAGCGGGAATAGCTTTCGGGCTTGGTGGGGCGGCGGGTTCAGGAGAATCATAACGAAGCGTAGACGTAGGAATCGCGGATCGAATGTCCTCGTCAGGGGTCATGGGTTCATCCACATTGAGGTCTACCAGCCTTTGCGCATTGCGATTGACCTGCACAGTCATCTCGTCAATGAGAATTCCTACACGCCGTCTTCCAAGTATCACCAACCTGCAAGACAAGCCTCCTTCGAAACAGCAGTTCCCAGTCCACGCTCCTCCCCGGAGTCTTCAATGCACCTTCGTCTTTGACCCATTGCGCGCCTCGCAGCCCCAAAGTGACTTCGTCGCCGATTCCAATGCCCGACTTCGCAACAGCTCGCGCGCTTGATCCTGCGAGTTGGACTCGGACTTGGCCTCTGCTGCGGCGCAAACGGAAGTCTGGCTCGGCGAGTAGGAGCGCACATCTGTGTGTTGAGGACGAGTAGGGCCACAGAAGTGTGACTATTGCTTTGATTGCTTTGGAGTCGGGCGCGGGCAGGGTAGGCGCGATGTCAGCGATCGGAACAAGATCCATGTCTAAGGTTTCATTGCAGGTAGAGCTTCAGTGCTCGAAGCCGTGTGTTTGGGCGGCATGCTATTCTAAGTGAGAAAGTGAGATCGTCGGAGCCGGTAGTTGGTTTGGTACCTCCTGACAGAGCATAGAATAAGGTAGTCGTGTGGAGTGATGTTCAAAGGCAGGGGTCCGGCAGAACCCAAGGGCGGTGGTCGTCACTACCTCGACTCGCGATACAGATCAATCAATACCTTGCGCGTAGACTATCGAATTCAGATGTGACCACAGACGCAATTGGACCTGGGCTTGAGCACCAGCAAGCGCGAGCATTCGCCAGGATGTTTCTGACTGCTCACCTGGTTGTGATTGATTCAACCATTCTATATATCTAATCAAGTACAATGTAGCTCTCGAGATGCTTCGGTATCGCGCCGAGGAGTTTCTTCTCCGTCAACCACTTTTTGGAAAACAGCCTATCAGCATACCGATATGCACCATCGCATAATATCGTGACGACTGTGTGGCCCTTTCCAAGCTTCTCAGCGACCTCCTTCGCCGCGACAACATTCAAACACGAGCTTGCACCCAAGTACAGCCCTTCCTCGTCGAGGCATCTGTACACCATCTCGATGGTCTTCTCGTCGGCGATGTGTAGAGCGCCGTCCAGCAGATCGATGTCCGGCTTGAGATTGTCCGTAATGCGCCCTTGCCCGATGCCTTCTGTTATCGACGATCCGGTCCGCTCTTTCAAGTGCCCGCCACTGGTGATGTATGAATGCAATACCGACCCTGGCGGATCTGCTAGGAAGCACTTCACTCTCCCGTCCGACTTCTCTTTCAGATATCGGGTCACTCCCGCTAGTGTGCCTCCAGTCCCTGTCGCGCAAGTGAATGCATCGGGCTTCCCTCCCGTCTGGTACCATATCTCAGGTCCTGTAGTCTCGATATGTGCTTGTCGGTTTGCGGTGTTGTCGAACTGGTTGGTCCATACCGCGTTGTTCAAGCTCTCCGCATGCCGCTTGGCCTGCCAGTTGTAATTATCTGGGTTCTCGAAGGCCACTGCTGGCACCGGATACACCTTTGCACCCAGTAATCTGAGCAAGTCGACCTTGCCTTGCGATTGCGTATTGGGCATGTATATGACCAGCTGGTAACCTTTCGAGCGGCAGACGTGTGCGAGGCCGATGCCTGTGTTGCCTGCTGTGCCCTCAACGACGGTGCCACCGGGCTTGAGAAGGCCTTGCTCTTCGGCGTGCTTGACTACATAGAGGGCTGCACGATCTTTTACGGAGCCTCCTGGGTTTTGGAACTCGGCTTTCCCTAGGATCTCGCAGCCGGTCTCTTCAGAGAGACGTTTCAAGCGGATGAGAGGGGTGTTGCCAATTGCTGCGCATAGACACGTCAGTCCCAGACATGGTGCACCAAAGATATCCAGCTTCGTCGGGCTAGCGAGTCCTACCATCTACGAATCCGCCCCGCGCTATCCGCTGCGCCTTTGAGATCTCAATGCCGTGTGTATTCGGGGCTTCCATCTGCGCAACACTCTCTGCGGCTCGCAGCGCTGTTGTGCCAAAGCGCCGTATGCTCGTCCTGAACATCGCCGAACCCTCAAAGGACACACCAAGTGCTGCGGATTGAAGAGCTACGAAGCTTGTGCAATCTTTTCTACGAAAGTCGCGTCATCAACGGGCTCCGGAGTTACGGCCATTCTTTCGACCGAGGTCTCGGTGGAACGAAAATAAAGGCTTTCAGGTTCAGAGCACTCCAGGAGGACATCCATCGGAGGCCATGCAGCAGTATCAGCGTCACAGCTTAACAGCTGGAATACAATCTTAGCTACATCAACTACACCAATGGACTCGCACCGGTCTGTGTCCTCGTCAGAAGCCCATGGATTGTGATTGACAGCCCCCTAGCCTGACGGGCTAAGGTAGTGGACGTGCAGCAGGTGAGCAGCCGATACCGGTACCTGGTATCTGGAAGATGCGGACTCCCTGAACACCTGTGTCCATACGTGTAGGAGATGGAAGCCTTGCGGATGAGCGGTACGCACACAGAAGCCGAATGCTTGTACCGAGGCCAGACTAATAGGAATAGTGCAACGTCTACGAGTACCACGGTGAGTAGCGGGACATCTCTGGGGAGCAGAGTGATGTGAGGTGGACTCGGCGTGTCTTCAGCGTTGACCGATGTTCCACAAGATAATGCGTGTAGAAGACGGCATGGCAATTCTTGAAAAGAGCAGTTGGACGAGCAGTGCCGGAAACCACATGTGCCATCCACTGAGGTGTGAAGATACGAAGTAGACAGACGGAAACAGTTCCTTCGGGAGGTGGAACAGCTCAGACTTTCCGTTTGACAGATGGACTAACGGCGGTCCACGCCCGTTCATTCGGTGGCTGATTAGCGTGCTTCGGGCTTGTGTGTACTAGGGTAGGTAGAGCAAAAGTGCAA
>NAJN01000373.1:0-24569 GCA_005059845.1 Cryomyces minteri
CCCCCCGGTTGCCGTTTGCCTACCTTACCTAAGCTTTGTTTACACCCGCCTGCTCCCCCATCTGCTCTACCACCATACACATCCGCACACTCCAGCCTCCATCGACTCCCTTACGCCACAGTCCTGAATACTCAAGTACACACTCACAACTGCGGCACGAGACACAATGGTGAGCCCCCCTTCTGCGCTCAAGCTATTCTCCGTGGACCCCCCTGGTTCACACAACCCCCACAGTCGACTTCCCCTCAAAAGTCATCGTCCCTCGCGTTCACCTCCCCTCGCTCCTCACCCTTCCGCCGTCCAGAGTCGCCAATTGCGCGCTCCCCTTCGACCGTTCGCGAGACGACGCCGACGCCATCCCCGACAAAGCCATCAAACCCCTCGCTCTCGCCTACGAAGCGTGACAGCCCTTTTGTGCGGAGACCCTCGACCATCAGGCAAACAGGGGCGACGTTGCCATCTCTTCGACGAACCACGTCGACGAACAACAACACTCTCGACGCACCAGCAACCAGACGTACCGCCTCGAAAAACAGCAATGGCATCTCCCCTCCCGCGCTCTTAGAGACAGGACCTCGACCACCAACCACACGCAATCCATCCGAGCTGAACCTCCCCTCGCCTCCCGTTCTCGAGTCTCCAACACCAACACCCAACGAAATCCTCGGCGTCACAAATCTCGACGGCGCAAACACCGGCTCCTCGCCTTCTCCCTCGCTCCTCCCCTCACCCACGCACGCCGTCAACGTGAACACGATACCCCGGCCTTCCGCGCGCCGAGTTGTGACCTCCTCGACCACCGCCACAGTCCGGCCCTTCCCGCTCACCGCTCCATCCTCTGCGCAAGCTGCCACTAGCACCAGCAGCAGCGGCAGTAGCGCGCGCAACGCCGGTTCCTCCAACGGTGACACGACGACCGCCGCATCCAGCCTCCCCGCAACCCAACTCCGCGCCATGCGCGAATCATTCTCCGTCCTCGACCGGCACGCAACTGGCTCCGTCAATGCGTCCGACGTGGGCAGCATGCTCGACCAGCTCGGCCTCGACGCCTCTCCCGCCGCCCTCGCCGCCTTCTTCCCCCCTTCCAACCACCCTTCCAACCCATCCAACCCCGCCACCATGACGCTCGCGACCTACCTCCGCACCCTCACCACCCTGCTAGCGCCCCTGTCCCCACCCACCGAGCTCCTCGCAGCCTTCGCGGCCTTCGACGACGACGACAGCGGCCAGGTCGATCTCGGCGATCTGCGCGACGCGCTGCTGAACACGGCGCCTGAGGCGGGCACAAGGCGCTTGAGCGAAGCCGAGGTGGATGGGGTCGTGGCCGGGTTTAGTGTACGGAGGGCGTTTGGTGCGAAGGGGATGGGTGGTGCGGGAGGCAAGGGGAGGGAGCGGGGCGAGGTATTTCGGTATCGCGAGTTTGTGGGGAGTTTGGGCGGCGGGGTGGAGGCGGGGCAGGGGACGACCCAGGGGACGAGTGGGGTGGATGGGGTGGTCGGTTGATGTTGGATGGAAGGAAGGACAGATGGGTTGGCCGATTGACAGCGTACGCTGAGTCGATGCAATCAGGAGACCTGTCCAGGGCGGTAGAACGCGCCCAGAACTACCGTAGAGCTTGATTCATTCGTGCGACGAAGCTCCTCCCTTTCCGGAAGTTGGATGTCGTGGCCCTCCTATCCGGCCACACTCCAAGCCAGGGCCAGACAGGCCGGTGCAAGTAGGCGTCGCACTCTGGAAGCTATACACTTGCCAAGCACTCAGTTCCCTTTGCCTCCGCCGGCTTTTTCTCGTTGTGCGGTGGCATGCTGTAACCGACCCACATCATCCCTTCTTTGTGGCTGCTCAATGCCTCCTGCCTCTCCTGCATCTGCACCTGCATCTGCATCAGCACGATTCGTCTAACGCAACCGTGATCCCATAACAGGCCGCGAGCTTCCACACTGCCAGGCCACTGCTTCTTCTCCCAACCGCCTGGCCCAGGCGACAAACACCGCCCGACTCTGCGCCAACACCTGCTGCGCCGGGTGCAATTCTCGGGCAGCAGGCGCCGGCGCACATTCAGACGTCAGCACAAAGACGGCCAGCTGCCTCGGCGCCAAACTGGTCGTTTCCAGCGGTGCAGCAGGCGGCATAAGTGGCCACGGAAGGCGGACCACGATCGACGACTGGCGGGAGGCATGGAGTGGTGGGGGTGGCGAGCCGATCATGTGGGGGCGAGATGGGGAGGCGCACGACGACCGGGCCGCCCCGCGGTGCGAAGGTGTTGAGCAGAGCGGCTACTGCGGACTGTCGGCTCTGTACGCTGAGTGGACGCGCAATTGGCAGTGGCGGTGGAAGGATCTTGGTTGGAATACCGGGCTCGTCGCCCATCGGGCCGCGGAATGCGGGCTGCCAGGGGAGGGCTTCCCCTCGAGGCACAGTGGATACTGCTGGAGGGGTTTGCGGCGGAGACGGGACGCTAGGCGCGCCTGGCTCCAGTCTCCTGTACGAGGAAGGGTACAATAACCCCGGCGATGGAGCTGGCAGGACATCCAACCCCTGGAGCTGCGGTGGCCATGGTAGGCCCGGCAGTGGGCGAAGCGACGGCCCCGCGATTGCAGTAAGCGGCATCTGCGGTTGCGGAACGGGCTGCGGCTTAGATGCCATGTGGATGAGCGGAGTGAAAGGCAACTGCACTTGCGCCAATTCAAGTTGCGCAAAAGATGGAGATGGTTTCCCAGGGGCCACCAATGGATGACCAATTGGTCGGTCTGGCCTACGGCGCAGACTCGGTAGGTTCGTGATGGCGGTCCAGTCCGCTCTGGACGACACGAATGGTGAAGAAACGCTTGAGGTGTCATCGGCCGGGGAGCTCGGCCGGTCGTCCTGCGACTGCGACTGTGGGTACCCAGAGTCTTTCCTTGGTGCAGTTGGTGAGATCGGCGATGGCATCTTGATATCGATGCCGGTAAGGATGGTAACTTAGTTACTCAGTGCGTGTGATACAAGCGGCAATAAAGAAAGTGAGTACGGCGAAGAGAGTGAATCCTCAGTGGGTATGACGCGATGATCGTAAAGGAAGTTGGAAAGTAACACAACGAAGTGTCTTGTTACAATGGTTATTATTCGTTCTTGCCCGTGGAGGGCATGCCGGCAGGAGGTACCGAGCAGAGGAAAGAGGGCTTTGGAACGCAACAAGGGCAACGATGTGATCACCCAAGTGCCCCAACAACTTACTAGATGGTGAGAAGTTGCTATACGTAGGCAGTGGCTTAGTGGGCTGTGAGAAACCAAACTTGCATACGCATGATTCTTAGTTTTGAAGGTATAGGGAAAACCAGGTACGACGTCATCTAGAGCTGACTAGGCCAAGCTCAAAATGGGCACGAACGCCTAAGGTACCTACTAGTCAAGCAGCCAATGTGCAGTATCCATGGCAAAAAAGCTTTTGCTCTATACCGAGCCGATGTTCAAATCTTGCCACGTCACAGTCTCTCAAGTGATCCATCGCTTCTGTCGTTGTGAGCGTCGAGAGTCACATGAAATACCATCCATGCGACTTACTATGCCAGTAGATGCTTTGCAGCATGTGCAATGTGATCCTCGGCGAATGATGAAATGAAGTAGTAGCTGTGGTCGTAGTCCGGCTGCATCCTCAGCTTGATGTCCTTATCATTGCCCGACTCTTTCGCAGCCTTCATAAAGTTCTCTGGTAGTAGTTGGCCTTGCTTGTAGAAGTTGTCCCCAGTTCCCTACTATTTGTCAGTGCCAGCTACCGCATGAGGTCTGTGAGTCGCCTCCTAGCACATACAACATCGATGAGAATGTCGAGTGGTCCCTTCCATTGCTTGACCAACTCTGACGCATCGTGCTCCTTCCACTTCTGTTGCTGGTCTTCTCCAAAGTACCCCTTAAACGCTTTCTGGCCCCATGGACAATTGATGGGATTCGCGATAGGTGCAAAAGCCGACACGGACTTGTACATCCCTGGGTTTTTCAGAAACTGTGAGTACGCATCAGCCTGCGTACGACACGCCGAACCGAGAAGGCCCAGGGTTGTCCAACATACCAGGGTCAAAGCTCCGTGCCCACCCATGCTGTGACCTGTTATGCCCATACGGCTTGAGTCTAACTGCTTGAAGGAAGAGAACAGAGCATTCGGAAGCTCTTCGGTGATGTACGTGTACATGTTGTATCCTTTCGAGTAGGGCTCTTTCGTGGCATTGACGTAGAAGCCGGCGCCCGATCCGAAGTCGTATGCCTCGTCTTCGCCCTCGATATTCAAGCCTCCTGTAAGTGCGAGACAACTTAGTAGGAACGGTACCACTGTTTAGACAATTGCTTACTGGGACTGGTGTCCGGATACACGATGGCCATGCCTTTCTGACTGGCGCCATGCTGGAAGAAACCCTTCTCCGCACCATTGTCTCCCGTACAAGTCAAGCCAGCGAGGTAAAACAGCACAGGCACTTTCTTGCCTGAATCTGATGCGGCTTGAGGTGGAAGATAAAGGTTGAGACCCATTTCACAGTTCGTGCTCTTGGCCTGGTGGCTCAACTTGAGCAGCTTCCCGCCAAAGGATGCGATAGTTGCTTTTGTTGTGAACGCCATGATGAGCCGTGTAGTATGTCGGAGTCAAACTAAGCGTCGTGAGGTTGCTGAATCAAAGAGTCTGACCTCTGTAGTTGGAGACTCCAGATGTTGTAGACGCAGATTGGGTGGGGTACAGGGTAACTATCCCCGCACGTCATCGCCGGTCTCCAGAAACGGAATACACCTCCGGGGTGAACAAATCAGTGCCCGGCATGTAGTCGCTACGAACCGTCGTTTTCAATGATGGAAGGTAGCTGTACACGCGATTGTATGTTGAAGTTCGGGAGTCTACACACGCTTGTCTTGCCAGAACTCCACGCCTCCCTGCCGCTCTCCGAGAGTATCCCTCTGTTCGCAATGCTTGTCCTCAACTCCATCAATACAATTCCCTCAAACCTTGTTATAGTAATTCTTCACATGTCCAATCTTCGTAACTACACAAGGGTGTCAGCGTGGAATATGGTACACACAGTCCATCGTTTTGTAAACTTACAATCCATCGGGTAAATATCTCCTGACAACCAGAGGGATCTTCTTCTCTCGCAGTTCTTTGATAGCAATCTGTAGGGGATCCGTCTCGCCCTCGAGGTCGACTAGGACCGGTGCGTTCATGCTGCGCTCAATCTTAGCCTGCTTCGAGTCTCTACGCTCTGGGGCTGTCTCTACCTGATCTGCAAGGCTCTTGTACCCAAGACTCTAGCCCGTTCGTACTTGGTCATGTACGGGGTGGTTGACCTCTTGTCGTTGGCGATCCTCTTCTCTCTCAAGCCCTTGACACTGTTATGTGTTCTTGGGGCTCCAGCATTTGGATCGCCCCCAATAACGACATTGCTGCCCTCGACACCTGCTGGTCGCCTAGCATCTGGGTCCTCGGTTGCTGCGTTGGCTTCACCCTCCGCACCAGTTTGATCCATCTCGTCGGGAAGAATCTCGTTTTCAAAATCATCGTAAGGGTTGTCATCGGCATATCCGCTAGAGAGGGGGAAAACAATCAGCGTCTGGAGCAGCACCGTCTGAGAGACATCAAGCCGAGACATTCCAGTCATCGTCAAAGTGTGAGGAGGCACACGAGCCGCAGCGCAAATCATTTTGACTTACTCGTAGCCACCAGCATCGCCATCGTCTCCACCAAAATCGGACATCGTACGGTGTTAGAAACGGTAGATTCGGCGTCTAGGATAGTAATCCTGACTTCCGCGTGTAGATGTACTATCAGGTCACTACGAAGCTGGACTAGGCGCAAACTTGAAGCTCGTCGCGATGGAAATCAATGAAGAACGCGGTTCGAGTTGATCCGGCCCGCGCCGCACTAAACTTTAAACTAGGATCTTTAGTTCTCAAGGTATCGAACCCTCGCATGGTTCTTCGATACTCCTTCACTTATCGCGAACGTTCATTGCTGCGGGACCGACAAACAGGTCAAGATCCTCGTAGTACGGCATGTAATGAAGACTACAATGGACGGGTCGAGAGTCAAACGCAGAAGGGTGAATGGCGACCGGGACCGGATGTTGGGAGAGAGGTCACGCACCTCCACGGACAACAACGTTAAGGGTGTGTTCGATGATTATGGCAGTCACTGAAGTTGTTCTTGTCATTTTCGGCTTTGCTGACGCTCATATCCAGATCTCCCGGGCACTGACCAACAGTCCCCATGCTCCAATGCTCCGTCCCCAGCCGCATCCAGCACAGTGGATCTGCCTCAGCTTGCAACGCCTCCAACACCCCTCACGCCTTCGTCACCATTCCAGGAAAGTGTCTCTACTCGGAGAAAGGCACACTTCTGTCCATACGAAGGGTGTGGTAAATCCTTCAACCGACCGACCAGACTAGCGGAACATGTCCGATCACACACGAACGAAAGGCCCTTCGTATGCACATATAACAGCTGCCACAAGAGTTTCTTACGGGAAACACATCTCAGCCATCATGTCAAGAGTCAACACTCCAGTGTGCGGGACCACGTTTGCGATTGGACGGGTTGCGGAAAGAGCTTTGTAACAGCAACAAGGCTGCGGAGACACAAGGACGCACACGATGGACGAGAGAAGTGTCGGTGCACAGAGTTTCCGCCCTGCCATGAAGTGTTCAGAAAGCAGTCTACTCTGGCGAAGCACATTGCATCGGTCCATCTTGCCCAGAAACCCTTCCCCTGCACAGTCATCGACCAAGCGACCAGCCAGCAATGCAACAAAGCGTTCGATACTGCGCGCCAGCTACGAGGACATGAAGGACGCGATCATGGAGGCACTCGGTACTGGTGCACCCTATGCGATACCTACGATGCGTTTCTAGAAGGCGACATCAACGGCCAGAAACATCCGGGCTTCTCGACGTACACGGAGCTTCAAGAGCACATTCGCATTGACCACCCGCCCGAGTGTCCACACTGCAATCAAATATGTGCAACGCAACGAGAACTGCGAACACATATAGATATTCACCATGCGGATGTTGACGATCGCAGAACATTCATCTGTGAACACCCAAACTGTGGAAGGGGCTTCACGAAGAAAGGAAATCTCAATGTGCATATTCGTACTGTACATGGCGTGGAGAAGCGTTTTGTGTGTGGCCAGCTAGATTCCAGCATGTCCAAGAAAATCAATGGCTGGAATGGACAAAATGCTTGCGGTCGCGGCTTCGGTACAAAAGCCAATCTTGAAGAACACATACGAACACAGCACATGGGACTTCCGGGTATAGCAAAAACAAAGAACAAGAAAGACAAGAGATCTGACTCAACAGCTTCTGCCCAGGTTTCACGCGCGTCTGCGTTGGCGAGACTGACAGGTGCCGGATACGCTGAAGAAAGTGGCAGGGACATCGCATGCGTCTTACCGCCATGTCCCTATCGATTCCTCCGAGAGTATGATCTGGAGGTACATCTTCAAGCCAAGCATGCTATGGCAGACGACCAAGTTACGGATGTCCTCATCGAGTACCGCGCTTTGCAAGGCGGTGAATTCTGGATTGGCGGAGATGATGAGAGAACAGGAGCTCTCCATGAGGCCGACACTCTGTTGGCCTACAACCTAGATCAGGCTCTCGCACACGACAGACGCCCGGAACCTTCGCAGGACGAGCTCTTCTCTTTTCATGACAAATTCCCCGACGGTGGTCTATTATCATGGGACCAGCATCGTCCTGATATGCAGCATGGCCAGAAAAAAGGCCGTGTGTGTCATCAAAGCGCTGACTTTGTATTGTCTGGTGATATGGAGGGCCACGAGCCCTCTTTTGTCGACCCGGCCCTGGAATATCTGCAGCCAAACGTAGCATCGTTCGGTGCTAGTGTGACAATTCCAGAAACCGGTGGCATGTCTTGAGGTTGCTTATCCTTGGCGAGTATCGCGAGTGTCATTGATCATGTGATGCAGAAACATATCTGGCTTTTGTCCCGTCCGGGTATGTTTACTGGTTCAATACCCGTCAATGTAACCTACGAGTATTGAGATGGAGAGCCGGTCAAAGGCTCGTAGAGAGCAAGGCGACGTGCAATATCGGGCAGATGCGCTGTCAGCCTGTCGTGTACTCCCCTTGTGCGTGATAATTCACGGAGCACAGGTCCAGTGGTCAACGAAGCCCGACTCGGGAGATGGCCGTTGGACTCGGCAACAGTTGAAGAGCAGGCATTGTTGCACAGCCCGTTCGTTTGTTTGTACTACAAGACTGTAGCATAGCTCAACTCGATAGGCGGAGGTTTGAAAGCAGGACGAAGGAGGAACGCTGAAGCTTTATGGATATGCAGTGTTCTCACACCACACTCTTAGTACATGCGCATGAACGACGTCTACATGCACGAGCGAGGCTCTCCTGGAACATTTCTTATTCGTTACAAGGCTAAGACGCGATGATCTACAATGAGATGCAGAGTACTCCATCTGTCGCTGGCTACAGGGTTCTCTTCTAAGTTATCGGCGTACAAGCTGCCGAGCCCACCTGAGACCGTAGGGCAGAGATTGGTCTGGCCAGTCTCCGCCAATATTTCAGACCCTGAGCCCGATGGCCTCATCTTCCGGAGAGCGCCCACACACGCGCCATCCACTTGTTTCTTGGTTCCATTCTGCCGCATCCCGACTGCACTTAGTCGACGCCATGGGAGGCCATAATGCCAGCAAGCGTTGGAGGCGCGTGGGTGTGCATGGTCGGCTGTTGTGGCTATCCATTCTGGCCAAGAGCAGTGAAAGTGGCTTGCCGCTTGCATGGTAGATATATGCCACCACGCCGCTCCTTCAATAACCCATTTGACCTCACACACCTTCAATCTGCACACTCGAGTACGGAGCGGCAAGGAGACGACAGGAGAGCTCTTCGCCGGGAGAGCCAAAGCACGAACTAATCGTCACTCGTTTAGTCGTTTTTGTTCATCTGTCGAGCAGTTCATACCCTACACTGTAGCACACATACCCCGATCCGCTTCGGCACTGCAAGGTGCGTGCAGCTGCAATCCCACCAACTTGGTCTCTGGAAAACGACAGGTCTGGAGAGAGAGTCATTATATTGGACGAGGGACGCTCGCAAACAACGGAGGGAGGGCAACCTCAGGAGAAACAAGACACACAGCATAGCGCAGTCCATGGCGAAGGTCATGCCTCGAGCATTGTCTTGACTACCATCCGCGACGATGACTTTCACGTCAGACAACAGCTCATTTTCGTGTTGCACGCCAACACCTGCACGAGCATGGCAAGCTTGTGGGGCGTACCAAACGCTGCAAACGCAACGGCGGAGACCCGGTTACAATGCTAGGATTGCGGAAACAGAGTCGCACAGAGACAGATTACATTCTGCACGGTGGTACTCGAGGAGGCGTCCTAACTGTGCCCGTTCGATGTCCCCATTTCAATGTCTGCGCGACCTGCTCCTGATGACTTTCATTCTCCTGCTTCTCTTCTCCGAGCAAGCCACTGCTGCAGGCACATCCGGAGACAGGTTGCAGCTGGCGAGACTTTCAAGAAGAGGAGAGATACTATCCGATCACAGCCGACCACCACAGGTCCTGCGAATGCGTCTTGAGGGACGTGCGACTGGAGATGGCTCTTCCTCGTCCGTTGCATCTGTTCTTCCATCCACGTCTGCGACAAGCTTAGGCTCCTCAACGAGTACGCAGTCGACGACGACGACCTCGGCAGGAGATCCAACAGGTGTCGCTGTTCTAGAGCCGCTTCCTAGCCCTTTCGATACAAGCCTGGGTAACAACTTCACCAGTTCTACATGCCCTACTTTCTTCCACAACTTCCTGACAAACACCTCATTCATCTCATGTTTGCCGTTTTCGTTATTACTTCAGGTACACGAAACACGTTTTCAAAGTTTGGAAACCATTCGCTGACGGGACGCAGACATCCAACTCCTTCTTCACTGTCGAGAGATCTCTCGTTAGACTCACGCAAACCCTCTATACCACGTGCAATGTCGACCTCAATCAGTGCAGCGCAACCATGGCCTCCTTGGCGCGAGACATCCAGAGCAGTGACCACTGCGGATCCGACTTTGCGGCACAGAACCCAACGGTCATGCAAGCTTACAATGGCTTCGTTGCCTACCAGCCGCTCTACCACGCAGGTTGCTTGAAGAATACGGACGGCAATTATTGTACGTTGTATCCATCCTCTGATACTGGGACATGGCTGACCGGTAAAAGGCTTCGCTAGCGCAATTACCAATACATCTTCCACTACCGACTCTTATACATACTACCTCCCGTTAGGCGTTCCGCTGCCTGGAGGATCTCGTCCAACCTGCAATACCTGTCTTCAGAACACTATGGCTATATTTTCTAACGCGGCGTCGAACTCCTCACAACCTGTTAGTCACAACTACGGAGACGCCGCACATCAGATCAATCTGGGATGTGGACCAAACTTCGTCAATGTAACTGTTCCGCGTGTTGCAAGCGCTGCTATAGCGATAGGCGCTAGCATGCCTGGACTTGGAGGGTTAGGACTGCTCGCTCTGCTGGCTGTGCTACTCTCATCATTTCTGTTGTAGAGCTTGGCGGCATTATCTTGTTCTTATTCTGTGCCACCCTGGACAAGCCCAGAGTTACATCTCTCAATCACATTTTGCACATTTCTTGCTCCATATTAGCAACGTTGATCCTTTAATCCGGTCTTGTTTCGTCTAGCGTCGGCGTTGCGGCACGGAAAACCTCCCAACTTTCCTCTGTTTGGCGTGATGGTATTGTAACACGGTATGCACAGCATGATGCACTAGCACTTACGCTTGGAGCTCTTGGAGTTGGCTGTGCCAGTTGTGGCTGGGGTTTGGTACGCACAGTGAACCCTTTCAACTTTGGAGCTCTTATTGAGAGCAGAAGGATAGAATCACAATCAGCTGTACGTTGTTGCATACTGTCACAGGATGAGAAGGCAGAACAGCAGATTGAGAAAGAGGGAGACTGCTTCAACTCACACCGTGGGATGCTGCCGTGTACATTGTGATGCTGACCTGGCTCCTTTTGGTGCCAAGAAAGTTCGGGACAATAGCGGCCGACGATCCAGGAACACCAGGCCCAACGTTGTAGAAAAATTACCCCCTGCCTTCTTGCCGCAGCCAACTCACCAGCAACAACAGCGGTAAAAACGTCGTTCAAGCCAGAACCCTCAGCCTCCTTGCTCCCTCTCACAGCAGCATCACCTACAACTATCACCCCTACAACCTACACGACCCGTTCTTACCCCAGGTTCGGCTTCTGCTGGAGCACTATTGTTATCGGACAACCGCATCTCGGACAGCTAGAGTCGAACGTGGCGTCCGACGCGCATGACAAGACGCGATTTTATTGCCGGCGTCAGAGCAACATTCACTAGACTGTCAATTCCATCTCCTCCCAACATTCTCAGGAGTCCAAGGTCCGGTCTGCAACCCTTGTTTGGATCGACAACTACAGCTGTGATATGGCAACGATAACAGAGTCCGTCACGGAAGCTCTCCTGGGCACGACGCAAGAGCCACAACTTTCGCAACAGACGAGAGCAGAGTTTATGAAGCATGCGCGCAAAGACGAGCAGACTGACGAGTATTACCTGGGCGAGGAGGAATTCATCGAGGCCATTGCGCCAGAAAGCGAAGACTATGTAGGTGACAGTCTCGAAAGTTCCGGATTGCATCGAACAGTCAGCGCACTACGACACGAAGAAGCAATGACTGATCCCTCTGTTCATCCCAGCACAAGATCAAGCGGTCGCAGTATGCAATCCTGTTCCGCGTAGCAGACCGGAGGCGGACAGGCAGAGTGACGCTCCAAGACTGGGGCACGTTCGACAACCTCCTTTCAAAGCCAGACGCGGAGTATGAAATCGCTTTCCGCTTGTTTGATACCGACGGCACGGGTGTTGTAACCTTCGACGAATTTCAGAAACTCTACAACCTCAACAAGGGCGAGAACACGATACCGTTCGACTGGAACTCAGAATGGGCCTCGCTGTACATCGGACGGAAGAGGAAGCGGCACGACATGACGTATCCCCAATTCTCCCAGATGCTCAGAGGTCTACAAGGCGAGCGAGTCAGGCAAGCCTTTCACTACTTCGACACAAACGGGGATGGGTATATAGAACCGGAGGACTTCCAGCGCATCATCCTCGAAACTTCGAGCCACAAGCTGTCCGACCACTTGCTCGAGAATCTTCAGACACTCTGCAATATCTCTTCAGGTAGCAAGATCTCCTACGCAAATGTCCGCGCCTTTCAAAACATTATACGAGAGATGGACCTCGTAGAACTCATTATCCGTAATGCTACGAAGAAGAGCGAGGACGGCAAAATCACTCGCACGGACTTTTTGAACGAAGCAGCACGCATCACACGCTTCTCCCTCTTCACACCCATGGAAGCCGATATTCTCTTCCATTTCGCAGGCCTCGATGCCCCGTCTGGGCGCCTTGCTGTCAGTGACTTTGCGAAGGTGCTTGATGCGTCATGGCACAATGCGTACGATTTTGGTGTCAAAGCAGCAGGAATAGCGTCGGATACCGCGGCGAAAATGTCGTCAAAGGGTCAGGGTCTCCTGTATGGTGTTCTCGAATCGGCGCACCACTTTGCCCTTGGATCGTTAGCCGGCGCTTTCGGCGCGTTCATGGTCTACCCAATCGATCTCGTCAAGACACGGATGCAGAACCAGCGCAGTCAAAGAGTGGGAGAGATGTTGTACAAAAACTCCCTGGACTGTGCACGGAAAGTTGTCAAGAACGAGGGTTTCTTGGGTCTATACAGTGGTGTTCTGCCTCAGCTGGTGGGTGTGGCACCAGAGAAGGCCATCAAGCTCACAGTCAACGATCTCGTGAGAGGCCGGTACTCGGATCCCAAAACCGGCGCGATCTGGTTGCCGCATGAGATTCTGGCTGGCGGATCGGCTGGTGCTTGTCAAGTGGTACGCTGAAACTATACGTCTCTTGATCTCGTTACATTCGTTGCGAACGTCCCACTGACAGGCCGTCTCCCTAGGTCTTCACCAACCCCCTCGAAATCGTCAAGATCCGCCTCCAAGTGCAGGGCGAGATTGCCAAGACAACCGACACTCCCCGGCGTAGCGCCATGTGGATCGTGCGGAACCTCGGACTTGTAGGCCTCTACAAGGGCGCGAACGCGTGCCTGCTGCGCGACGTGCCGTTCTCCGCAATCTACTTTCCCACCTACAACCATCTGAAGCGCGACTACTTTGGCGAGAGCCCGAATAAGAAGTTAGGCATCGTGCAGCTGCTGACGGCGGGCGCGATCGCAGGTATGCCTGCGGCGTATTTGACCACACCGTGCGACGTCGTCAAGACTAGATTGCAAGTTGAGGCAAGAAAGGGAGAGCAGACATACAAGGGGCTAGTAGACTGCGCAAAGACAGTATACCGGCAAGAGGGCTTCAGGGCGTTCTTCAAGGGAGGGCCGGCCAGAATTCTGAGGAGTTCGCCGCAGTTCGGCTTCACGTTGGCTGGTTACGAGGTCCTGCAGAATCTGCTGCCCCTGCCCGGCAGCGAACACGCCAACGACCCCAGGGGCCATGCGGAACCGGCCGTTGGACTGGCCGAGGCAAGAGCGCCGCTGCCATTCATCAGGAGTAGGAATGCGCTCAAAGTCATCCTCGACTTGGACGAGAGCTTTGGGAAGCCGAAGATGCCGAAGGGCCAGAGCTGGGTGGGTATTCCAGGGTTCGGGGGGAGGAGCGGTGGTGCGGCAGTAGCAGCGTGAGGAACGCTGCGCAAATCAGAGTGGATCGACACGACGGATTAGAGGGTCTTCAGAGCAGGAGTGACGTCGTGGAGGGATTGGTGTGGTAGCTTGGATCATTGCATAGCGGACTGCGCATCTACACTCTGGGGTCTGGCGCAGTGTCTGCTCGCTCGTGGACGAAGTCCGAGTGTGCTTTGTCGGCAGGCTTCTGGTTAGAGCTTCGATGTGTTTGCAGAAGGACGATGTAAGATAGACTTGTGGGGAGGCCTCTGCTCAGACGTAGATGGCTTTGCGGGGTGTATATGTAGGTATACGATATCCGCTGGATGTGCTCCTGGGGGGGCGATCGCTGTAACGTCGGGCTACGGTACGGCAGACCGGGGGCTTTTGCCATGCACCTACGCAGCTGCATCTAACACCGTGGCACTAACGCGAAGGACCATGTGATCTGTGTGCCCCGAAGCGTGCCCCGAGTCCCTGAGTGCATGAGGCACACTCACGAACATCCGGCCTCGCGGAACCCGTACTGCTTCTCGTTAGCACCGGCATTATTCTCGACGCTTCCCAGCCGTTCAGGCATCGCGTTCTCCCAGCATCGTCTCCGGGTCGCCTGCCCTTAGCTGCCGCGCCCTCGACACCCAGCACACCTGCACCGACGTCGCGACCAAGTCAGGCCAGCGAGCGGTGAAATGGCAACCGACGCTGCTACAGTTGCAACCTGCGGTCGACGTGGGCACAAAGTCAGCCACCGGCATTGTCGCCGGATTGCCCAGAACAAGACAAGTCTTCCCCCACGTATCCGTGGCAACCATGTCAGTCCTGTATGTACCCCGCCGTACCCGCCAATCCTGCCAAAGCGGCCGGCATTGCTTACATGCTGTGTTCATCGATGCAAGTCCTGGACTCGGTCCAAGTTCTTTGGGCTGTCTGGGACGTGGGATGTGGGACTAGTGGCCCTGAAAAACGTGTCTGTCGATCTACTGTTAGCAGCTCGATATAACGATGCGAGTGGGACGAAAAGCTCTGGAATCTAAGATGCTCTCCGCGAGCCAACACCTGTGTACCCCAGCTTTCGGCCACTCTCCTTCAGACTCGGTGCTCTGGGACCAGCAAATGCTTCCGCTGCAGATGCCGACCTTTGGCTTGGACGCCTTGGCTCAGGGCTCTCATTATGCTCTACAGGAGCTGCAGCAGCGGAATACCCAGTCGAATTCGAACGGAAGAACTGCGGGTAGAAGCCGGCATCATCTATATGGTACTGGCAACAACGGGACGATGAGCCGCCGTGAGAGAGACTCGATTCCTCAGGATAGGACTGGCCGGGCGAGTAGCAACTCGGGGGTAGTCCGGCGTAGAATCAGCAGGGCTTGCGATCAATGCAATCAGCTCAGGACGAAGTGCGATGGGAAGAATCCATGTACACATTGTGTGGGTAAGACTTACGCCCAACTCCCTTCTCGCCCTTCAAACGTCTTAACTGCGTACAGAGTTTGGCCTGGGCTGCGAGTCGGTCCGAGAACGCAAGAAGCGAGGGAAGGCCTCGAGGAAAGACTTAGCCCAGCAGAACGCTGCGGTTGCTTCGCCAACAGTATCTCAAGCCAACCCAATGTCGAGGAATGGGCTTTCTTCCGAAGATCAGAAGTCAGATGAGACTCCCAAGGGCCAGGAGAGGAGCGCAGAAGGCCAAACATCAGGCGGTGGCCTTCCTCATCCGTCAATGCCTCCTCGTTCCTTGAGTCTAGGATCTCGTCCGACCGTGAACAGCAGTGACATGTTCAGAAACATGGCTTCTACACCACGTACTGGAAGTCTGGGTGACCTACTCGAAAGCTCTGGGAACGGAACAAGGACCCAGCAGAACAATCGTCAAGTGACAAGAGAAAGCCAGAAAATACGTCAAGACCCTGCATCTTATTTGCCTAACAGGAATGTAGCGGACAGCAACAACAACCTAGGTACTAACGGACACGGCTCTATGGACGAGTACAACAGGGTCACAGCGCGCCCTAGCAACACTGCAAACGTATACCCTATGTTCAACAATAGCCCTACTATGCCTCCCCATCACTCGCTACAAACCAACAACCTACTGTCGTATGGTGATAGTACTTACGCCACGTCAAGTCCGCAAAGCCAGCAAGACACACCAAGAGCTTTCCACTTCGGCGAAAGTCCCCTATCTGCAGGTGTTATTGGATCATCTCCAGTCACGGGATCTCCAGGGTGGTTGTCTCTACCACCTCTGCCAGGTGCACTCTATCCCCACTTTCAGAGCCCTATCAATTCGACTCAGCATCTACGATACCCAGTTTTGCAACCACTGTTGCCTTTCATCACGAACATCATCCCCATCTCACTTGCGTGCGACCTCCTGGAGTTGTACTTCTCAAGCTCGTCTTCTGCTTTCTTGCAGCCGCAATCTCCCTACGTTCTCGGGTTCATTTTCCGGAAGCAGTCTTTCCTGCGGGCCAAGACCCCGAGAGCTTGCAGTTCTGCACTCCTCGCCTCGATGCTGTGGGTGGCAGCGCAGACGAGTGAATCGGCATTTTTACGTTCACCACCTTCGGCACGCGGCAGGATTTGCCAGAAGCTGCTGGAGCTTACAGTGGGCCTGTTAAAGCCTCTGATACACGGTCCCGTCACGAATGACGGCTCCACAAGCTACGATGCAGACACTGTTATCAATGGCGTTGCCTTGGGTGGATTCGGAATGGCGTTGCCTGGCGCATCGCAGGAGACGGAAGGCGGCTCGCCCGGTGCAACTGGAGCATTGGATGATGTAGCAACCTATATCCATTTGGCTACAGTAGTCTCTGCCAGTGAGTACAAAGCGGCGAGTCTGCGGTGGTGGAATGCCGCCTTTTCACTCGCGAGAGAGCTAAAGTTGGGGAGAGAATTACCACCGAACCCTGAGCCAGCTGTCGAAGAGGACGACGAGGATGAAGATGCAGACGCTGAGGGAGAAGTAGACGTTGAGCTGCCCATGACCGATCAACAGGCGCCGAATGGACATTCGCCTAATTCCCGCAATGATCTCTCTACATCTGGTCATGTTTCAGAAGAAGAGCGGGAAGAAAGGCGTCGCATCTGGTGGCTCCTGTACACAATGGATCGACATCTAGCTCTCTGTTACAACAGGCCACTGTTTCTGTTGGATATCGAGTGTGATGGGCTACTGCAACCGATAGATGACACAATATGGCAGGCCGGAGAACACTACGCAGGAGAGTCTCCGGATGTGATCTCGCCGCGTTTTCGAGGGAGAGGTCCAAGTACCGAATGCACCGGCCATAGCATCTTTGGGTACTTCCTGCCGCTCATGACCATTCTCGGAGGAATCGTCGATCTTAACCATGCTAGGAATCATCCCAGATTCGGTCTCCGCTTCCGAAGTGAGTCGGACTGGGACGACCAAGCGGCAGAGATTAGCCAGCAACTCCACGCGTACGGCCGAAGTCTGCAAGAGTTCGAAGCGCGTTTCATCAATGCTGGGAAGATCAACGGCACAGGGGAAGCCGCCAACGACACAGGTAGTTATCACTACAATGCCAGTACGGCTTCGACGCGCTCCGCCAGCATATCCGACAGCCGCATGGCCGAAATCGTGATCCAGACCAAGATCGTTGTGGCCTACGGCACGCACCTCATGCACACGCTGCACATCTTGCTCAACGGGAAATGGGACCCCATCTCGCTGCTCGACGACAACGACCTCTGGATCTCGTCGCAGTCGTTCATCTCGGCCACCGGCCACGCCGTCTCCGCCGCCGAAGCCATCAGCGAGATTCTCGAAAACGATCCTGACCTCTCGTTCATGCCGTTTTTCTTCGGCATCTACCTTCTGCAAGGCAGCTTCCTACTGCTGCTGATCGCGGACAAACTGCAGGGAGAGGCGAGCCCGAGCGTGGTCAGGGCGTGCGAGACAATAGTTAGGGCGCATGAGGCGTGTGTCGTTACGCTCAACACGGAGTATCAGGTTAGTCCCATCTCGTTGGCTGCTTGCTGACTTGTTCGTAAACTGGAGAGCTGATTGGTGCACAGAGGAACTTCCGCAAGGTCATGCGCTCTGCCTTGGCCCAAGTAAGAGGCAGACTCCCAGAAGATTTCGGCGACGCGCAACTTCGTCGGCGCGAGGTCCTTGCGCTCTACCGCTGGACGGGCGATGGGACTGGTCTCGCGCTGTGATCGAATCTACTCCGAGTGGCGCCGCCTCCATGACTCTCAGCCACACCCTGCTGGTGTCACAGCAGTATCTACTCTTGTGCTATGTTGGATTCGGACGAGGCCCCGTCAGTCGGACTGCCAATGACACCGACGTTCACGCTTCGGGGTCGAAGTATACTGTCCACGGTTCTCCTACCTTGACTGCCCACGCTCCAGCTGATGGATGATCGCTTCGAACCAAACTCAGGCCTCCTTGTCCAATCAACTGACTGCTTCACGCTCTACCGGCTTCCGTCCTGGATTTGCGTCCTGGAACCCTGTCCGCAGTCGAAGACCTCGCAAGCGGAGAGGTCCTCTTATCACTCTATCGGGTTTTTGTTCTTGGGAGGACTGCGGGGGAGCAAATGAAAGTACCGAGCCGCGTGACAGGAGTCGCGTCCGGCCGTTTTGATCCGCGTCGTTCTGCGTCCGGGTTTTACGCGTCCTATATCCTTCTTGTCGTCTGGACTGCCATTGTTGGCGGCGGTTATTCACATTGGTCCCTGTAAATACGTTCGGCCGATGTTGTGAACACGCGGCGTGTGGATACGTCCTGCAATGAGCCTTCACGAACAACACGTGTAGCACACAGTCACTCGCCCGTGTCAACAACCATCGGTGAAGGATTCGGCTCGAGTCCGCTATCATGGCCAAAAGCCACCAGCCTGCACAAGGGCCAGAATCTGCTGGCCAGTCCCTAAGAAGAACACTCATTGCAAACCCCGTCTGCTCCGGCTCCCGTCCCCCTCTTGTTCCGCGCCACAAACCGTCTCTGTGCCAGCTATACCGCTCACGCACGAGCCCAGCCCATCGGCCATGATGCGTGTCTTCAGCGGTTTGCTACGACAGCCATGTCCAGAATTCGGCTACGGCGGTCCTGTCCAGCCTACCACATGTTGCCCCGTGCCTAAAGTCCCTTCAAGCCTCCAACGCGAAGCGGACGTCTCGACGCACGCACGCACGCGCGCACTCGCTCGACAGTCGTGTACAAACGGCACGAGAGCGCGCCACGGATCTCCGCGGCGCGACGGCACCGGACCGGGGTGTATGGATGCAGTCTCCTCTTCTTCTGCGACCAAGAAGGGCTGCGGTACGAGTGGGGGACGCAAACCGCGTTGCTCTGCTCGTTTTCGCGCACTGCCGGCAGTCGAGCTGGTTCCACGCACAGCGCACGGGACAGAGAGAGAGTCCCACGAGGAGCGGATGTGGTGCCTCCCGTGTGCGCCAACGGGATGCGCACGCTTGCTGTCCGAGGCTGCCTATGCCCAGACGAGACGCCTCCACGCGACTTTCGGCGTGTTCTCGTCGGCCGCCTTGGCGCGCTGGATCGGGCGCGCTGGGCGTACGCGCGCGGCGGAGAACGCTGCTTGTGATGCTGAGTGCTGTGCGAAGAGGCTGCGTGGCTTGCACGGCAGTTGGCAGGGGAAGGGGAGGAGAGAGGGAGCTACGGAATGACTAGATGGCGTGGCCAGGGGGCTTTCGCAGTAACGAAACACCAGCAGGTCGTGTTGATTCACATCGCGGTCGGCAGATCGGGCACTGGATGTAGTCAGACTCTTGCACCATGCGTTCCCTGGCTGATTGAGACTGCGACTAACTCCTAGCTCTCTCGCAGTGCACGGGGTACGAATGATGCATTTGCAGAAGTCCAAGTATAAAGGAACGCATTTTACCGGCCATGTGCCAAAAACTGGAGACAGATTTGTGGAAGGGGGAATGGTATCATTGTAAAAGCTCACCAGAACGCCAGTAGAGGATGCCGTGAAAATGCCACGAAAGAAGTCGGTTGAAAAGAATCCCGTGTGAGATGCGGTGTGATGGACTAGAAAGTTATTCGCCTCTGTAGGCTCTGGTTTCCGGACTAGAAGCAGCCCAACGACACGGTAGGTCTGTGTCCAGTTTGTGACAACAGTGCCACGAGTCAGAGGGGAGGAAGGCGACACCGGTGGGGGACCTGCTACCGCAAGAGCAGGTACAGCGTTCATTCGGTAGCCGAGCCCGAGGTGAGAGGTGTGGGCGCTTCGGGTGCTGTTGTTGAAACGTTGGATTGAGCGCCAGCCATACCTTCCGTCCGTACAGGCGAATGTACGACAGCCGCAGTAACGGCCGTGGCAAGAGCCGTAGTCGCAGCTATAGTAGCCGCTGAGGATTTCAGCCGGCCACCCAACGCACTATCAGCCAAGCTCTCCATCCTCTTCAAAGGGCTCGCAAGAGCTTGCGTCATGTCGTCCAAAGTTTTGCTCTCGACCACCATGTCTGATAGCGCCGTTTCCAGGTTCCGTATGCGTGTACGTAGATGTTCGACTTCCACGTTTAGCGCCGTGACGGCTGTTTTCTCCTTCTCAATCTTTTCGACCGCTTCTGTCTCTGTTCGTTCCCTCATAGCCGCTATGACTGGACTGCTGACCTCACGCGCCTCTTCCGGCGGGCTTGCCAACTCTCTGATCTTGCACTTCAATTCTTCCTTCTCTGTCGCCCACTTCTTCTTATCCTCGGCGCCTTTTGCTTGCAGTCTAGACGCCATCTCCATGATACGCGTGTACTGTCCGCCTTCTTTCGTCTTTCGCTCCCACTCCTGCTCCCTATCTTCTCGTATCTGCTCCAGCTGAGTTTCGAGTGCTGTAACCTGGTTCTGCAAGTCCTCCTTCTGATTGATTAGGTTGTTGATCTCCGCATCGGAGACTTCGAATTTCTTTTCTAGCGCGAGTGATTTAGTGCGCTGGCGATCGAGCTTCGCAAGAAGGGCGGTGTATTCGTTTTGGAGTGTCTGAAGAGCGAGAGTCTTCAGGGTGACCTGATGTTGGAGATCTTGAAGGTGCGCTGTGTGTGCGGATGTCTGCACAGATGTCTGCACGGATGTACTCGGCGACGAGATGGGCGGGAGCGTCGGAGGAGCGAACGGGAAGTTGAGCGACGAAGGGGAGGGAAGCATGCGAGTTGAGCGAGGTGCATGCATTGGAGGAGAAAGGGGCGGCATGAATATAGAGTCGGGTGAAGAGACTGCGCGATGCGGTGAAAGTGGCTGCATTTGTTCACCTCTATATTGGCCACGGGCTCTATCACTTTCAGTGAAGCTTGATGTCGGTGGTCTTGTTGAGAGCTCATAGAGCGAGCCAGAACGCTGTCGCTTCCTGGCTTTCTGTTCATCATCTTCCAGGAAATCGAAGGGCCGCTTCATGTTCGGCGACGGTGCAGAGGGTTGGTTCAGTATTGCGTAAGATGATGAACGCTCCGGAGCGTGCGCCGATGATGGTACAAGTCCGGCAGTGGCGTCGCGTATGTTCGCTCGGTCGACTCGTACAACATCGAGAACCCACTCGAGTGCTCGCTGCATGCCGTGCTTGACATTGTCAGGCGCCTAGGTCTTTAGTCAGCTCGTAAAAGGTGGGATCATGCTACGCTCTCGTTTTGCCGAGTATGAAACAGCTAGGGACGATTCTCACCCTGTGAGTCTGGTCGGTCCTGCCAACGTAAGCCATTTGCACGTCCACATCGAGTGCTGACACTTCGGACACGAGCTGCTGTACCACAGGCAGGAGACCAATGCATGTCCCACAAGTAATTCTCGATACGCCGGATTCATGATTACGTAAGATCGATCTTTCCATCTGAGAATGGCTCAGAGAACCTTGTAACTCGGCAAGAGAAGGTAATGAGAAGGGTGGTTGTTTTTCTAGGACCTGCGGTCCAGGGGGTGGTGGATCTGTAAGCGACCGCATGATCAGAACAGAATCTTGAAAGGGAAAACGCCGTTGGAGATGGGTCTTGTATAGGTACCGTGAGCTCCCGCTGTGCGGGCGACAGATCCGAGACCAGATATTTCCGAGGAGGCATACTGGTCGGCTTCTGGGACATGGAATGGCCGCCAATGGCTATGGTCTTTTGAAACAGGCGATCGAGACCCGGATCGACGAAGTTGGTCTGCATCCCCCTGGTAATCATCGAATGGTTTGCTTGACTGGATGTGGGTTCCCAACAACGGAGTGGGCTCCATGGCACGAAATATGGGAGGCAGTATTCGATGGCCACGATCATGACGGCCAAAAGCAGATACGTCTAGCCTGTCCGATGCTCCACGCCCTACTAAGACAGTGGACGTGAAGTCTCGGCGGCGTGATTGAGGACTGGTCTCTGCACCACTTTTGTCCCATGGTCTTCCCCACAGCGGCTTTGATGCCATGTCTTCCACCAAGTCGCACGTTGTGCTTCAAAGCCCGGCAGAACCCCCATCCAAGTGCCAGAAGCCGTGTATTGCTGAGTGAAGGGGTGGTGGATATGTAGTCAGCAGTGTGGAGGGTTCCCAGAAGCAGAGGGTGAAGGTAGGATTGCCGACTAATGTCTTACTCCAGAGCAATACATAAACGGGAATTCCGTAACGTCGAAACCAGAAGGCTTCCCGGGACGGTGCACAAAGCGCTCTACTGGCCCGGGGCTCTCGTCTCAAGCATGACCACGCAACGTGACAGGAAGAGGTCATCGGTTGCAGTCTTCCAGCTCGAGTTGCCGCGCCAGGAGAGGCACGGTGGTGATGCCGAAGCAACTGACGATGGCTGGCCCTCTCAAAGCCTGCGAGGATGTGACTTGCACAGTGTCATGGCCGCATCAGCAGCTGGTGGTTCCGTGAGTAAGCACATAAGCAGGTCGGCCGTGCGAGACAGGCGATCACGGGCATTGGGGGAGCGATGCGACGTCGAGGCAGAGGCAGTGAGCGAGGGGATCTCCGGGCGTGTGGGCGCCACGCAACGATTTGAAGCCGGCCAGACCCAACAGAGCGATGGGGGCAACTGCAGAGCAAGGCGGGTGCCATGGCGGCGCTGAGGGGGAAGGTGGAGGTCAGGCACTAGGGCTTATGCACCGTGATTACGAGAGATGTAAGGCTGGCATGGCTGGGAGCGTTGAGGTTGCGGAGAGCCAGTGTGGGTTACAGCACGCCATGTGTATGCCCGTAACTAGGTAAGGTGAGCCAGTGTGCAGCCAGAGGTGAGCACAGAGTGTGACGGCTCTCGGGCAAAGGTCTGTGGCGCGACCGCTTCGCCGCCAAGACGCAGGCACTTCACTTCCACTGCACACCTGCCCGCTTGCACGCTTGCGAGGAAGCAAAAGTGGTCTGCCACGCCTGCTTGCCCTGCCAGGACGCGCGTTGACTGAGGTGAGTGAGCGGACTGTGCTGCATGGCGTCAGGTTCGCCTCGTCGAGTATCACGGTACCACCTCACGCTTCACGGTGCAGGCCAGTGCTGTTGGCTGTCAAAGAATGGTTGAACATTCAGGTACAAGCACAGCAAATGAAGCTGTGGAGCCAGGCTATGGCAGAGCGACTACGTTGGGCATTGTTATCGAGGCAAGACTAAGACTTGAGGGCACGCAGCTGTAACTCATAACTCTTCAGACTCGGGCGCTCTGATCATCATTCGTCCGCATGTAACTGTCGAGGAACACGAAAGCACCGATGGTAGCGACGACTCTCGGTCTGACGTTGAAGTGCTTTTTCGGCGCTTCGTGGACGATGTAGGCTGACATGGGTTTCCAGTCCATGCCTCACGATAATTTCACGTACACTGTTCATCGTTCAGTGTGCTGCTATTCTCTCGGACTCTCGCCTAGTCCGGGGCGTTCCGTTGGTCAATATATGTTCAAGTAGCATCACCTGGTCCTTTTGCTCTATTGGGAATGCTGCAATGGGACTGTTGTTTGTGGCGGTCATAACAGGTACCAAGATTTGTATGGCACCTGACCCGAAGCTGCGCTTGCTTAAGAGCCGAGAACCCCTTCGGCGTCCCCCCGGTTTCGTTACATTTATGGATCTTCTGACCTGTGAGAAGCGTAGCTCCTCTCGTGGATGGCACATCGTCTCCTGTGTAGGTCTGGCGGCTAATCAGCAAGAACGACCCGGTGCATAGCGCTGGGAAATCCTGGAGCTCTTGCTACGCGAATCCTGTTCCACAGAGCTAGACACAGAGACGCAGAGCAATCCAAGACGCGCGTTTCTTCTTGCCTAGTACTTTTACTGCATACGTCGATTCTGTTCCAAAAGGGAAGCTGAAACATGTGGTGAGGGCGACTTATTGCCCGTGAAGTGATGCAATTGAACAACAGGATACACTGCTCCTTTGAGACTTCGGTCTGGTAGCTTCTACAGTTCAGGGGGTGTTCTCCCATCCCCACTGCTCCAGCAGCTGCTTCACTCGATATTCGGTAGCCCACCCGGTATCAGCCTCGATGTCGCGGAGAAGCCTTAGAATCAATCGACGTTCTCCTGGGTCATCAAGACAATGGCCCGCAGCGTAGAGTGGTTGAACAGAGTGTATCCGGACAGACGCTTCTGGGCGCCCAAGCGCAATCGCAAGAATGCGACGACTGTGCGCTTTAGCGTCCGCCACGACTGAGACGTAAGAGTTATGACGAGCATAGACGCTTGAAGGACCATGGGTCGACTCGTGAGGCTTGTTGTGCAGAAGCTGAATCTGTGCAAAGTGCCATGACTGCATTGTCGATGCACACATTGGACGACTGTACCATACTTCAGGTAGACGTGCTTCTGCTTCGATGTCGTTCGAATCATTGGTTGGGGAGATAATGGCGACGGGCTTGAAAGGGAGTGGCAATCCATCGAACCATACCTGGAAC
>NAJN01000374.1:0-21160 GCA_005059845.1 Cryomyces minteri
TAGGACGTCCTTGACCGACGCATCAGCCGGGAAGTGCAGAGATGCTAGTCTGGCAGCCGGGTTGTGCGTCGCGGAAGGAGGGAGAGGTGTCGGCTTGATGACTGGAGCTCTGGTGAGGTGGTAGTTGAGGATGGCCTTGCCGTCGGCCTCGAGGATTGATTTGGCGGACATTGTGATGTGAAGAGATGGGTGGTTCTAGGAGATGGCTGGAAGCAGTGAGTGATGGTCCCTTCAGGCAAGCTGTGTGAGTATGTTCTGCTGACGGGGAGGGTGGAAGATGAGGAGCAAGAGGAGAGATCTGGCGCGATGGAGAACGATGGACAGCTAAGCTGACAAGCGCTGTGTTGGGCAACTAAGGGCGGAGATTGACTGCTGGCTGAGCTTTTGAAAGTCCGAAGGGACACGGATCTGTGCGACAACCCCGGCTCTACGTTGAACCAAGAGGACCTGAACCCTGAGCTGACCTGCGGCGGATGGGTGGGCGTTGGGCACAAGAGCTGCGGGCAGGACGATGGGGTATGAGATGACGGGAGAGCACTCAACTTACGTTGGAGGATGCAGCTGCGCGTTGGTGCAGGAGACAGGAGCAGGATGGGAACAGCAAGTGAAGGCCGCGATAGGGAGTGTTGACACACTGCTTTTCCGATGAGCTGCTGGGACTTTGGTGGCGTCAGGTCGGGTCAGAGGTTCGCGGACCGACCGTTCCCGTTGAGCTTAAGCAGCCGGCCATCAAAATGCACATGGGGGACAACATTGGAAGCTCCACCAGGGGGCACGCGAACAGCAACCAGCAAAAGGGGAAGCCACTCGTCGCCGTCGCCGTCGCCGTCGCCGCCGCCGTCGTCGTCTTCCGGCGTCTTCGACCAACGCTCCCGGTCGTGCTTCTATTTTCCATTTTCCATTTTCCATCTTCCATCTTCCATCTTCTATTTTCTGTTTGCTATTTTCTGTTTTCTGTTCTCACCCTCCCCCGTCGCCCTCGCCCCCGCCCTTTCCAGAGGACCAGAGCTGGCCCGAAATTGCTGCGCTCCGTCCTCCTGCGCAACACTCCGGCCACGGATCCCCAGTACCGCCGACAGCCGCTTGACCCCAACAGGGACTAGCACGCCCCAGCAGGCTAGCGGCGTTTGGTGATCCTTTCGGGTCCGCGCTCAACACTCATCAGCTCCCTTCAGGTGGACGGGCAGCGGACTTCTGCATCGACGCTCGACATTCTTCATCTTCTCCTCACAACTTGATCTCTCTCTCCCTCCCTCCCTCTCTCTCCACCGCAGCCCACTTCCCTTCCTCTCCCTTGCGACAACAACGCCCTTCCGATAGTAAGTTTCCTCGTCCGCTGCGTCCACTGTCACCCTCTGTCTGCACTACCTCAGCTGTTGTCACCGAGGCGTGTTGTTTTATTCCGGAGCTGCGAAGACTGTGAGCTGAAGACGGAGCTTGGCTTGTAGCTGAAGCCACCTCTCCACTCTCACATCAGCACAATCGCCCTCCAAATCTTACAGCCTTCACACAAACAACGACTGCGGTGGTTTGAGGTCTGAGACCATCAGGAAGCTAACGTTGCCAGAAGATCTAATACCACCTCTTCCTTCTCCCACATTAACCTCCTGTCAACCGCCATCATGCCTTCAGCTGTCACGAACGGCACACCCAACGGCACGAACTCTGCCTCTGCCCCTACCAATGGCACCTCCAACGGCACCCTCTCCGCAAACGACAACATCCTTCGTTTCGCGGCACCGAGCCGGCCACTGAGTCCCCAGAAAGACTACGCGCTCTTCCACAACAAGACACGATGCTTCGTCTAGTAAGTGCTCTCTCACCAGCAAACAATGGCGCAAACTACGGCCGAGGAAGTCGCTGGCCAGCACGAGCTAATAACGTTCCTCGTCCAGCGGTCTTCAACCAAAGGCGGTGCAGGGTATGCTTGACTTCGACTTCATCTGCAAGCGCAAGACTCCTTCCGTGGCTGGCATCATCTACACGTTCGGCGGTCAGTTCGTCAGCAAGATGTGCGTATATTATGGCTCCTGCTCAAAGGTACACCGGGAATGGAGCTAATCGGTGTAACAGGTACTGGGGAACGAGCGAAACTCTCCTGCCAGTCTACCAGTCGGTAGAGCAGGCGATGGCAAAGCACAACGACGTTGACACTGTTGTGAACTTCGCCTCTTCGCGCTCCGTCTACAGCTCTACAATGGAGCTTCTCGAATACCCCCAGATTAGGTCCATCGCAATTATCGCCGAAGGTGTCCCGGAGAGGGTGAGTGAACGCAGCCGTGAACGATCCTTGTGGGTAGAATTCTGACATTGGCTACGCAGCGCGCTCGCGAGATTCTTCACGTCGCGAAGAAGAAGGGTGTCGTCATCATCGGTCCTGCGACTGTCGGTGGCATCAAGCCTGGTGCGTTCAAGATCGGCAACACCGGTGGCATGATGGACAACATCGTCGCGTCCAAGCTCTACCGCAAGGGTTCCGTCGGTTACGTGTCCAAGTCCGGCGGTATGTCGAACGAGCTGAACAACATCATCGCCAACAGAACCGACGGTGTCTACGAGGGTGTGGCCATTGGTGGTGACAGATATCCGGGAACCACATTCATCGACCACATGCTCCGATACCAGGCCGACCCGGAGTGCAAGATCCTTGTCCTCCTCGGTGAGGTTGGTGGTGTCGAGGAGTACCGCGTCATCGAGGCGGTCAAGTCCGGCCGCATCAACAAGCCCATAGTTGCGTGGGCCATTGGCACCGTTGCCAGTATGTTGAAGACCGAGGTGCAATTCGGCCACGCTGGTTCGTTCGCCAACTCGCAGCTCGAGACTGCCGCGATGAAGAACAAGTCGATGAAGGAGGCCGGTTTCTTCGTCCCAGACACGTTCGAGGACATGCCAAAGGTCCTCGAGCAGGTGTACCAGAACCTCGTCAAACAAGGCACCGTCAAGCCGCAACCCGAGCCTGCTGTGCCCAAGATCCCCATCGACTATTCGTGGGCCCAGGAACTTGGCCTCATCCGCAAGCCGGCCGCCTTCATCTCCACCATTTCCGACGACCGAGGCCAGGAACTCCTGTACGCCGGTATGCCCATCTCAGACGTGTTCAAGGACAACATTGGTATCGGTGGTGTCATGTCGCTGCTTTGGTTCCGTCGCCGCCTTCCAGACTACGCCAGTCGCTTCCTAGAGATGGTTCTCATGCTGACTGCCGACCACGGCCCAGCTGTGTCTGGTGCCATGAACACCATCATCACCACTCGTGCCGGCAAGGATCTCATCAGTGCGCTAGTGTCTGGTCTCTTGACCATCGGTTCGCGATTCGGTGGTGCTCTCGATGGCGCTGCAGAGGAGTTCACAAAGGCGTACGACAAGGGTCTCAGCCCCCGCGACTTCGTCGACACCATGAGGAAGGAGAACAAGCTCAGTGAGTGATCGATCAACCTTGCGGTATCTGAAGCAATGCTAACACGATGCAGTCCCCGGTATCGGCCACAGAGTCAAGTCCCGCAACAACCCCGATCTCCGCGTGGAGCTGGTCAAGGACTTCGTCAAGAAGAACTTCCCATCCTGCAAGATGCTTGACTACGCCATCGCCGTCGAGACGGTCACCACATCGAAGAAGGACAACCTCATCCTCAACGTCGACGGTGCCGTGGCCGTGTGCTTCGTCGATCTCCTCCGCAACTGTGGTGCCTTCTCCGCCGAAGAGGCCGAGGACTACCTCAAGATGGGTGTGCTCAACGGTCTGTTCGTGTTGGGCCGGTCAATCGGTCTGATCGCCCACTTCCTGGACCAGAAGAGACTGCGCACTGGTCTGTACAGGCATCCTTGGGACGACATCACCTACCTGCTCCCCAACCTGGCGCAGGGCAACCCGGGTAGCGAGGGCAGAGTGGAGGTTACTCTATAGGGTGTGTTGTGAGATACTAGAGGCGAAGTTTGTTTCACTTCCAAGATGTAGGGGACGCGGCTGTTTTTCTCTCTCTCGTTCTTTCTTGCTATTCCGTGCCACCGGGAGTTCCTGGAGCTGCGCCGCGTCGGGGTTCGAAAACACCTGCTGCTAGACATGGTTGGAAGCCCAATTGTTGTAGCAATATGGGTCGATAGGGTAATCTCGAATATGGATTTTAATTCTATCCCTTGTTGAGATGTCGCCGACCTCCTGGAAGCTGTCAACCGGCCCAGCTCGACGCCCGCATGCCGCTAACGCACATTGGAGTCGGCCCTAACAGCGACGCGGCGGGGACGGGCCACGGCAAGGATAAGATAAGATAAGATAAGATATAGGTACCCTAATGGAAGGTCGCTGGCTGCGGCGTCTCCCCGCACCAACTCACGTGTCGTGCTGTTGCAGTTGGAGGAGCGGTTTCGTTGACGTGGGAGCTTTAAAGGCTCGCGCTGCCCTTGCGTGTGGAGCTTCGAGCTTCGAGCTTCGTGCTTCGTGCTTCGTGCTTCGCGCTCCAGCATCCGTTCAACTACCCTACCACACCCGTGCCTTACTGCGTACACCATTGTCGGCGCATCGTTGAGCCCTCGTCGTTCGTCGTCGTCGTCGTCGTCGTAGCGACAATGATAATGGCGCACATCAGCTGCTTCGTCGCCCTCCTGGCCGCCGTCGTCCTCACGCCGCTCTCCACCGCCCAGACGACCTACACCCACACGGTCCACAGCAGCGTCGTCGTCTTGCGGACCGGCGAGAGGTCGCCATGGCAGCTTGGGAACATCCGGACCGCCCTGACTTCCTATGGCGCACAGCAAGCGTACGATGCTGGCACCAGCTTCCGAGAGCGCTACATTGCGCAGAACGGCAGTGCGCGCATCTACGGATTGAACGCGCTGAGCTTGGACAGTGCCGAGTTCTATGCCATGTGCCTAGACTTGCAGTACACTTCCGCCAGTGCTCAGGCCTTCATTCAGGGACTGTACGTTCCTCTTACGGGTGGTGTCTGCCGCATGGTGCTAACATACACAGCTACCCACCATATACCATCAACAACACCGCGACAGTCATGCTGGACTCGCCCAACGTCTACAACTCGACCTTCGTCGAGGCACCTCTGGGCGGATATCAATACGCGCAGATCCATTCCGCAAGCCCGCTCGAGCCCAACATCGTCTATCTAGACGGCAGTTCTCCCATGACCGGCATCTGCCCGAACTACCTCATCTCTGGCTCCGAGTACCACGGCACGTCCGAGTTCTCCGCGACGGACGGCAGCTCGAAACAGCTCTACAATTCAGTAGGGCCGTCGCTTCTAGCCGACGTGCTCCCACCGAAGGAATGGGACTACGGCAATGCCTACGACATCTACGACTACCTCTCCTACCAAAACGCTCACAACGCCAGCGCCAGCCGACATCTGAGCGATATTGGCAACAACAACGGCCAAGGCTCCATCCTCTCACAGCTGCAATGGCTCGCAGACCAAGAGCAATTCGCTCTTAACGGCAACCTCACCGCCTCTCTCTCCTCCGACCCCTCAATGACCGCCGGCATCCGCGCCATCGCGGGCCGCACGCTCGCCACCAAGATCCTCGGCCTCCTCTTCACAAACGTCGTCACCGAAGGCGAGTACTACAAGCTGTCGCTCCTTGTGACCGAGTTTGAGCCGCTGCTCTCGTTCTTCGCACTCGCCTCGCTGCCCGCACTGAACTCCAACTTCCGTGGCCTCCCCGCCTTCGCCTCCGCCCTCGTCTTCGAGCTCTTCTCTGCAACGCCCAACGACACCTCCGCTGCCGCCTATCCGCGCATCGACCGGCTCTGGGTCCGCTTCTCCTTCCGCAACGGCTCCGACCCCTCTTCCTCCCCCTCCACCTTACAAGCGTACCCGCTCTTCGGCCGCGGCCCCTCGCAGACCGACATCCCTTGGACAGAGTTCGTATCCGCCATCGAGAGCATCGCAGTCGGCAAGATCGATGACTGGTGCAACGTCTGCGCCTCCCTCGCCGTCTTCTGCGCCGGCTTCAACGCCTCCCTGTCCAGCACCATTGGCGCCGGCGCCTCATCCTCCGCTGCCCGCCATAGCCGCTGGCCTGTGTCCCCACCCGTCGCGGGCCTCATCGGCGCCATCGTCGCCCTCGTCGTCGCCCTCGCCGCCACAGCCGCCATCGCCCGCCTCGCCGGTCTGCGCGCGCACGCCGGATCTCGTCGGGTTCAGGGGCGCGGCCAAGATGCCGTCGGACGCGGACCTGACGGTGCCGCAGAAGGTCAAGAAGGGCGGCGCGGGCATCTCGGTCGAGAGCGTGCCGCACGAGCGGGTCGGGAGCTGGGAGCTGAAGGGCGTCAAGGAGGGGGCGAGGTTCGCGAGCTTGAGGCGGCCGAGCTTCGAGGACGACGGGGACGACGGCGCGCTGGATCTGGGCAGGGAGGCGGTGAAGCCTGACGAGAGGGTTTGGTGACGGGGCATGCGGTATGCGGGGTGGGCGGTGGGCAGTGAGGGTCATCGGAGCGGGGCGAGGCCGCTGGCGTTTTTGCTCGTGCTTTGGGACGAAGTCGGCGCGAGGCGGCACTTCTCTTCCTCTGGGCTCCGCTACTTTCTGCTCGCGCTTCTGCGATTCTCACGACGGGACGCACTGATGTAACCGTGTAACAAGAATCCGTATGCACGACACAGGTACGCGGTGCAGGCAAGCCTCGGCGGTCGTAAGCTCTGAACCGCACACACACACACACACACCCCCCCACGCCATGCCGTGACAGGAGAAGGAAGAGGAGGAGGAGGAGGAGGAGGTGGAGGTGGAGGAGGGAGAAAAGCTGCTTGCACCCACGGACTCAGCAGGGTCTGGACGCTCGCGCGGATGGGAGGCGTGCAGAAGGGATTTTGTGTCCCGCGAAACGCGCGACACGAACGCGGAGAACACAGGGGGGGGCGAACCAGCAAGGGAAGCGAAACGGAGTGAGGAACACGAGGCTGAGAAGGCCCCCCACCGCTCGACCGGATCCTTAGCTATCATATACTATGCACAAGAATACGTAGGTCCCACCCACCAGTTGTCTTGCGAGGCGCGCAGAGGCAATAGCCACCACCTCGCCTGGTCGCGTATCCCTAACTCGCTCTTGAGCCCCATCCGCCCTGCCCCCCCGCCGCCCCCGCCGCCCCCGCAACAGATGCGGCCATCGTTCGCTCCGCCCAGTAGCTCTTGCTTCTGCTTTTCCTTTGCTTGCTTGGATCGCGACTTATCGACGATGTCCACGGATAAAAGTCAGAAAGGGGGAGAAAAAAAATGTGTCGCTTCTGTGGATCGAACACAGTACCTCCAGATACCGCACAGAATGTATGCTTTTTGAGACAGAAGTTTGGACTTCACTGTTCGGGGTTTGTTAGCTGGCGATTGGGCGGACTGATTTGGTGGGGACGTACGTCTGGCGCTCTCCCAAGTGAGCTAAAGCGACTCTCGGTAGTCAGAGTGCCGTCTTGCGTAACTCTATACCTCACCGTACTTATTCGCTTAGCTGTCCGATGGAGGCGATGCATCCTGTCTGCGAACGTAGTCTCTGTTCGTTCGCTCTAGCCCAGGAGCATGTCTAAACAAACCATGGGAGTAACCAAATGATTTCTCCTTTTCTTTTCCCCTTCCTTTTGCTTCTCTTTCTAGTCCCGTCGTGCTCCTTCTGCGCTCTGCTGCTTGCATCGTCATCGCTGCGCTCTCGAGGTCTCAGACGCAGTCTGCTGAGTCCGGTTCGTCAGACGCACCTACGCAGGTGCACACACGCTTGCACGACGGAGTCCTACTTGACTTTGCAATCTCGCCTTGATGACCGTGCTCTAATTTATGCTATACGTATCTAGCTGAACGCAAAGACGAAGCCATATGCGCAGAGGACATGCTCCCTCTCTCTCGTGCTCCGAGGCGAAACGGTCAGAGGGTTGGATGGGGATGGCGGAATGGCCCAGAGCTCCACGTCCCAACCCCAGCAGCTCTTCTGGACTCCGACGCTGCGAGAGCGCCCGAAAAGGAAACCCACACGCAAAAGCCATCGACTGGATGACCCGTTCGGTGTAAACTGCTCACAGCCCGTTCCCAGTCCCGCTCCCACTTTCGCCAGCACCGCCGCCAGTGGCAAATATCGTGCGCAGCCACCCAGGATCCGGGCCCGTCGCTGCACCGGCCTCGCCACGCCAGTCCTCCCAGCTGCTGCCGGCCACGAACGCGGCGAGATCGTCGCTGCCGAGGCGAGTGTCGAGGTTATTGAGCCACTCTTCCTTCGACATCTGAGGCCAGTGCGCTTGATTTGGTGGCGGCGCGCTCGCCTGAGGCGGTGGCTGTTGTGCCTGTTGCAGCGAGGGCGATTGGGCGGATGCATAGGCGTGAATGCCTTGAAGAGGTCCGAGGCCGTAGGGTAGTGGTGCCGAGGTGTGATTGCGGTTGTGACTGTGACTGTGTGGGCTGCGCTCGTATTGCGTCGACGCGACAGGTGTGGTGTTTTGGCGGGAAAGATATGACGAGGATGCAGGACCTGCCGAAGGAGCTGTCTGCTCTCCATAGCTTGGGTACGCTGGTCTGAAGCTTCCCACATGCGACTGCTGTTTTGGACTGATGCTAGATGCCAGCATGCCCCGATGCGAGTGTGAAGTGTCACCGCCGTTCGGCATGGGTGTCGATGCGGCTGCTGCCGCGACAGTGTTGATGGCGTTCCATCGTTCTTGCCTAATTGCATTGTCGGGCGTGCCGTCCATGAGATCTTTGCCCTCGTCTTCACTTCCGTCCGTATTGCCTTCGCCTCCACGCTCATCATCGATGGCCGAGACGTCTACCATCTCCAGGTCTTCGTCTTCCAGACTGCCTAAGTCTTTGAGCGTCTTCTCGAGGAGCTTGTACCCTTCAAGACCACCGCCAGGTCCTCCTTCACGAAGGCTTAGGCGTCGATGTTGTTCTGGACTCTCATCTCTCCCGCTAGACACGCCGTTATTCGCAAGAGCATTCTTACGATAGTCCTTCTTCATCCCGATGTAGTAGAGATGCATGCGTCTTATAGTCTGGAACCAGCCTTCTGCCATCTTCAAGCGTCGCCTCATCTGTCCGATCATCTCAAGAGCCTTCCGAGCTGCTTCAGCTCCACGACCATCGTTCGTGTTTCCCTGGTGCCCCATACCTGAGGCCGTACCGGCAGCTTTGCACATGGAGCCATCTGGATCCATCTGGGGGAAGTTGATACAGTAGACGCCCACAAATGCGACTGTGTAGATGGCGAAACCGACTATCGGTGTCTCCACGAGAACCCCCCATTCCTGGCACGTACGAACGAGATCCATGATATCTCTCGCAGCTTTGAAGCATTCCCGAGCGCTATCGTCCCAGAAAGAAGGTGGGGTTTCATAGTCCGACGGCGGAAACAGCGGCGGATCCAAGGGCCCTTCCGGTTTCGAGCACCGAATTGGAATGAAAGGTAGGTACTCTCGGTGGAGCATAACATGGCAGAGTAGGTATACGGTATGTATCAACGTGTATGGCGTCGACGTCTTGGAAGTAATGTGCGCGGCAATATTCTGCGGGCTCAGTATTAGATTGTGGGGAAGGCTATCGTGGTAGGCATGTAGAAGTATTCGCAGTCGGTAGAACCCGCATCGCTCGTCCCACGGCGGATAAGTCTCGCGCCTAAAGCAAGTCAGCCCAACTAGTTCTCGACGCTTCGTGAGGACACGGCGGAAGACAATTAGCATCATGATAGCCTCTGAGGCCTAAACGCAAGGCAACGTACCTTCTTCCACCACTGCAGGACCACCGGACGACCCTGCCGTAAATCTCCAAAGCTCTGATATAACGGCTGGCGATACCCTCATCGGCATCGACTTCCCATCTACCACTCTCACTGCCACCCCCCACACCGTTCTCCTGATAACGGCTACCGATTCCGCCATTGGCCGTGCGGTCTGACGAAGCGGAACCTCGGAGCTCGTCCTCCTTACCAGCTCCTCGCAAAACAGAAATCCTCCGTTGGTCTATAATCTTAGCTATGCCCGCAGCTTGTTTGGTCTCTTCACCCAGTAACAGTGTCCTGACCTTCTCGCCAAACAAAAAGGCTCTCTCACTACTAGGCAGCTGTATTCTTAAGTCCTTGACGTCGAGCATTTGAGGCCTGTGCTTCCCACTGCTGAGGTAACGGTCCATAATGACGCAACTCCAGAAGGTTCGTCGTCTGATCTCTTGCTTAACAAACGCATCCCCTCCATGTCTAGAAGATTTCGGTCCCTCGGTGTGACCAATGCCAAAATGTTGTGCTTCGCTATGCAGTGCCATCGACCGCGACAGGGGCTCATCGTCCAGATCTTGCTCGTACTGCAGTCCCATCAGCTGAGCCGAACGCACTGCTATACCGACAGTGATCCAGGCCCTTGCGCCCCTGCACATGCCCCATTCGTGAAGACCAAGCATCAGTAGCGCTTGTATGCACTCGATGTCTAGGGCACCGAGGTTGTCGCCATACGAACCTGCCACTCGGGCATTCGCAGCATTGGCATAGTATTCAGATGCCACAATAGGATTGCTGGGACGCGTTGACGTTGCTGGCGAATGATGCGCGATAAGGACAGGATGGAAGCGTGCTGTGAGCGCGAGGAATGCGAGTAGGAAGGTTGCCGAAGCGGGAGGTCGTGGAATGGGCGGGGGTGGTCCATCATCCGCTTGTGGCGGCTGCAGTCCCATCTGACGGAGAGGCTTGAGAAAAGTAGGTGGATGTACGAAAGGGAAATCGGTCGAGAAATTGATTTGAAAAATGTCAAACTGCTAGTCGTTATTTGGTGCAGCTAGATTGGAGCTCATCCGCTTACCAGTTCGCTCCATATCTTGGCCGTTAAAAGGTTCGGGTCTAAAGCATCTACGAGAGCTCGAGGGCTGTCCCTCGTACTGCCCGTATCAGCGTGAGCTGCAGTGGTAGTCTTCCTTGGACGATGCCGTCGCTGGACCTGAGCAGAATGAGCATGCGGTCGCCTGCGGAACAATCTTCGTAGGTGGCCTCTCTGGACCGACGAAGAGCAGGGGTAAGGTTTACATCTATCTCAGGAGCTCCGATTGTTCCTGAAGCCCCTATAGAGCTGCCTTCCCTCCTCGTGCTACTTCCCCCAGCAACTGGCGAAGGATAAGTGCACTCCCTCCCCGCAGACTCACATGCTCTGCATGTTGTATTGACCCCACTGTTGATGCATTTCACCTTACTCCTCCGGCACCTCGCGCATGCTATTGACGACCGCATTCGAAGACCATGTTCGGACCGCACTGGCCCTCCACTCGGTGGTTGTGCCTCAGCTGGTGCAGCTGTGGAAGGCCTTTGTGGAATTTGCACCGACGATGGAGTACGTGAAGGTCTCGGAGGGGAGAGGTGGTGGTCTCGCGCCGTGGGTGCGTCGTTCTGCGTGTTGGTTGTCGCCGAAGGACCGTCTATATTGGTAGTGGAAGAGAGTAGGTTGGCAATGGACGGAATTTTGACGGCTGTTCGAAGCTCCACCGGAGACGGAGAGCTCTCGAATACTGATCTACTTGTTTCTAATTCGATGTCTGTACGGTGGTGCTATGGCCTGTGGCTTCTTGCTGGCTTGCACGACGCAGTACGCTTCGCGACGGCCAAGACTGATGCGCAAGAGAGCTTGGGACCGGTGGTACAGTTGCACAAGATGCTCTTGACTGTTTGCGTGCTATGTCAAATGCCGGTCAACAGGGTAGCGGGGACATGAGCGAGAGTATCTTCACGGTACGGCAGAAGCACTGAGGCACAGCAGGCGGGTTGGGAAGCTGAGCTGCCATGGAGGCCCTCGGACACGGGAGAGACGGCGACGGAGAGCACTCGCGCCCAAGGGTCTCTCGGGCACTGCTGCCACTTCGGTCGGACCGACGGTTCAATCTGCAGATCGTGCCTGACGGTGCGATCCATCAGTGTCGATCGCCACAACCAAAGCACCTCACTCCCTCCAGCTTCAATCCGCCGGGCTCGAGACCGAAGCTAGCAGAGAGATGACATCTGTACGATCCATCAAGACGCCTGTTCTCCCGCTGATTTGAAAGCTACAGCAAGGTGTTTGGAGCTCGGCCGGCAGAAGAAAGGGTACCTTACCCAAGATAGACACTTGTTTACCTGGCGAACGTTACATTTGACCCATCGGAGCGAAACGCCTTGTTTAGCTTAGGCTCAGAACTGCAGCAGACTTCCGACACCGGCAAAGTTGGCCAGGGTCAGTACCTGGGGGCCAACGATTTCCATCATGACAGTGAAGTACCGTGCCAGCCATGCTGAGCCTTGTGCGCTTTCGCCAGGAGATGGAAAACAGTTGAAGACAACATTGCGGAACGACGCATGGGGACTCCCAATCGGCATGTAGAAGCTCTGAGCAATTTCTGTCAATGCACTCTCAGCCCGCGCGGCTGCACAGCGCTCAGGTCTCCATGTAATACAAGCAGGGGCTGCAGGTGCAGCTGAAAGACTGGTATTGTGACGGCAGTCTTGATCCAAGTGAGATGACACACGCGGAAAGCTAAGTTGCAGTTCGAAAACGTTACGAAGTCCATCTACAGTAAGATACCGTAAGACTATCCGCAAATCCATGACTCCATGCCTGCTCCATGCAACCATAAGGTGCTCCATGCAACCATAAGGTACTCCATCCAACTCAATGAAAGCTTTTGACGGTGTCCCTCAAGATACCGAATCACCATTCTTCCAGTCATAACTTCGTCTCTTGCCTGCTTCCATCGCTCAATCTCCTGACCGGCAACTCTCTCAAGGCCCCGGATGGACCCGGAGATGACCCGGTCTGCGCTCGCGTGGCAGCACTGCTTGCGCTGCTCGCACTGGCACTACTCGTCCCCGCAGCACCAGCACCCGGCCGACTCTGCTGTAGTCGCGCGCTCGTCAGCCACTGCAGCTGCATTCTCATCGCATTGATCGCCGCGTTCGTGTGCGCCATGTCTTCTTTGTTTCGTAGGCCTTCGTTGATGATCATCATGCTGTGTCTGCCATCTAGTTCGGCCATGGAGGCCTCGATACGCTCGATTTCTTCGCGAAGAGAGTCACGGAGAGAGTGAACGCGGTAGATCAACGAGTCGATGTCTTCCGCCGAAGGGGAGTCGCTGGACGGATCTTGGGTCGACGCGCCCGCTGCGATTAGTGGCATGGTGGATGCTTCATCCCGTTCCTGGGCAGCGAAAGAGGATGGCCTTTCATCAAGGAGTATTTGTATGGCTGCAAAGCCACCTTCGAGGACGGAAAGTTTGCGGGCGACGAGCTTCTGCTCCGCTTCTTGTTGGTCCTGACGGATCTTTTGCGCATGGAGAAAGGGCGCAAGTGTTGCGAGGGTGCAGAGCGGGGTGTGGAGGTCTAGGTCCTCCCTTTTGGAGATGTGGGAACATCCGAATGGAGCTCCAATACACGGTCTGGGCGTTTCGAGACATTCATCCGCGATGTGCTTCTGTAACCCAGAGTAACTCAGGCCAAGACCGCAGTGGTCACAGAGAGTGTAACGCCTAGGACAGCGTTGGGTACAGTGGTCCTATGAAATAGCCGTAAGCCTTCAGCACCAGACGACGACACCCCACGACCGACCTCTAGCTGCCAAACCATCATGCATTCATGACAGCTTCCGCAGGATACCGGGTGATGCAAGCATCCTTTCTCAAGATCTTTCCTCGCAACAAGACCGCTACATTCCGTCGATAAACACTGAATTTTTGTATGATCGCAGTATTTTTTCAAGTGGTCCCCGATCTCGTTCCTTCTGATCTCAGCTTTGCAGCCATCGGTGTGAAGCGGACACTTGACCACAAGCTCGTCTAGCATGTTGTTAAGTAATTTGGTGACTTTGACGCCTGCGTCGAGACTTGTCTGCCTGCGGCATGTTGGACATGATCCGGACGGTGCTCCCAGACGGACTCTAACCTTCCACGCATATTCTACGCACTCCCGGCAGAAGACGTGGTCGCACCCAACCAGTGGCACAGGGTCGATGAAGGGACACTGACATATCGGGCAAAGAAGGTTATGGTCGCAATCCGAGACGTAGTCAAGTGACCGCAGGTCGGATGCTCCAAGATCCTTTAGTGGTGACGTTTGCTCCATGAGTGGTGTTGCAGGGCGTTCTGCCGGACGAAATTGCCGGGCGACGATGTCGAATACAAGAGGCGGATCACGCGGCGTCGCTTCGAGTTGAGCCTGCCACGCAAAAGCGTCGTCCCTTTCAGTAGTCATTGCATGCCTCCTTCCCTGCCTCAGAAACGACCGGAGACGTTTCTCGTCAAACGACAAGAGGCAAACGCCGAAAAGGTGGCCGCCTTGCTTCGGCCAGACTGAGTCCTTTTCCCCGAAGGAATATGAGACTAAGGTGTTCCTCGCTTCCCGAAGTTTGCAGCTCTGGACAGCTGTGTTCTTACACAAGGGCTTCGAGCACAGCTTTTGAGGAGGAGGAGGAGGAGGAGGAGGAGGTATGGAGTGGAAGCCGAGGTGAGATAGCGGGAGGTGTTTGGGGTAGACGGATGCTCAAACGTCTCGACGTCCGGAGCCGCGCCTGAGGTGTGCAGGGTCCACTTGATCCGTTTTGCGGGCCGCAAATCCCTGTCGCCGATCTTCACGTGAGGCCGACTGCCGTGCTCTGGCTACCATGGCCTTCGAAAGCCTTCAGACAGTCAACACACGGACTCTCACCACTCAGCAGGACCACTACAGTCCAGGCTTCCTACAAGCAGAGTAGAAACTTGAATACCAGCGCTTCAGTCTGATCACCACCCGCCGCTCCCCCGAGGACCCATCCCTCTCAGACGCCTTCATCTTCGCCTCGCACGTCATCCTACCCAGCACTATTCTACCGCTACGATGTCCACCAATCCATCCCAGCTCTTCCTCCTCGCCGATCACATCAAGCTCTCCCTTCTCGAGCGGCAACGAGCCATAACACTGAACCTCGAACCGAACAAACAGGACAGCCACATCTCCCGCTCTCTCGAGTCTCTTCGCGAAGGCATCGAGGCGTTAGAAGCGCAAGGCGCAGACAACAATATGTGCGTCCCCAATCAATCCCAAAAGTCCTGTATACTAACACCATCTTTAGCACTTCCCGACTTCGAAGTCAACTCACCGACCTCTCATCCCAACTCCACGGCTTCCCACAAGCGACGCCTCAAGCATCCACCACGCTCACCCACCCCAACAACCCATCCCTGGAACCCGACTTCGCCGCCGCGCAATCCTCACGACCGCGAAACCCAGCCCACTCTCTCCTAAAGACCAATCGCACCGCCAACACCAATTCCCCGACGCCCAAGTCTGTGCGCTTCCGCGACTCTTCCCCCGACGCCGCCCACGCCGCCTCGCGCGCCGCGCTCTTCCCCTACAAGGACGACCCCGCCTCCTCTGACGCTTCGCTCCCGGACCACGCCGACCTGGACAACCAGCAGATCCACGCGTACCACTCGCGCGTCATGGCGGAGCAGGACGAGCAGCTCGACGCGCTGGGCGAGTCGATCGGGCGGCAGCGCGAGCTGTCCATCCAGATCGGCGATGAGCTGGACGGACACGTGCAGCTGCTGGACGAGGTCGACGAGGGCGTCGACCGGCATCAGGGACAGCTGGATCGCGCGAAGAGGCGGCTCGAGGGCGTGGCGCGGAAGGCGAGGGATAATATGCAGCTGACCATTATTGCGATACTCATCATCATTCTGGTGCTGCTGATCATCATATTAAAATAGAAAATCTCTGGCGGGTTTGGAAATCCTGATACGTGTGCGTTTTGAATTGTATATATACACAGCGATTGGGAATATACTCGGGCGTTGGGATACGATGGGAACGGCTGTACAGGACACATACACCAGGTCTGTGAGCCATCAGGCCAAGGTGCTTAAGAAGCGGTGCGTGTTTGGACTGCTGCTTCTTGTCTATTACCACAGTATCTACAACTGGCTCGCCCCATGAACATTCGTGAATTTTGCATGCCCGAGTCTGACTGCGTCAGAGCCCAAAGCTCGAAGCCCAAGTAACTCCAACGCCTTTCGCCGACCCAGATGCATGACAAAACACAGGGAAAGGAACAACTGCTCATCCGCTTTAACCAAATGGGTGCTGCTTTACAGTGCGAGGAAAATGGGGTATCACAGGTCGACGGTGCGGGACTAAGGGAGCGCGCAATCAACCTTCATTGCAGGTGGAGTGCTTTCTTGGAGTTTTCGTAAACGACGTAGGTCTGTTCAAGCATTTAGCGCGGCGAGAGGGTCTCGTTGTAAGAGGTGAACTCACAATAGACACGGCCGGCGCCACCTTCAACAAGTTCGGCGTGAGACCCTTGAACAGCCCGCGCACTCCCTCACCTTTCAGCGTTTGCCGCGTAACATCCATGATACCGGTATACGTCCTTGGGTGAACCGCTGTTCCTTGAGACTGCAGCCGAGTCCGCAGCAAATTCACTGGATACACAACGGAGGCTCCGAAAGCGCCACTGAATCCTCCGATCAGCGCGGTGGTGAAGCTCCCCGGGAGTGCGTCTTCTTCGTGACAGCCTAGCTTCTTCGCATTCCTCATCGTGAGCCAGCGCTTGAGATATTCAAAGGTTCCGAGATCAATAGCGGCGTACGGAAACATGCCTGCGAGACCCATGGGTAGACCACGGTAGAAGGCAGGGACACCGTTAGCATGCCACATCCGCTTCGCGGTTTGGACGATCAGTCGGTTGCCGTGAAGACCGCCTTCCACTGTTTCGCATTGCATACGGCTGTAGGGTTGTGAGCTTGCTAAACTTTGCGTTCCGTGGAGAAGACAGCGTACAATTTCAGCGTATCTAAAGGATACACAACAGCTCTGATGACTGTAAGTTGAGTCCATCCAGGCACGAGTACACTCGACTTACTGCGAGACCATCCCTGCTGTGCCGCCGGCGACGAACTTGGACCAGGAGGTGATTTGTTTCGCATCACCGTGGCCCTCGAGTCTGGCGATCACCCTCTTCGCAGCCTGCGAATGTCAGTGGACCATCAAGAGACAACGCTTCAAAAACACTTACTTCGTACGAACCGAACTTGACGGCAGACTCGGGCATGACTTTGATAACGTTAATGCCATTGCCTTCGCACATCAGCTGAAGTCTTCGTAGTTGCATACTCGACGAGAACCATACCGGCATATAGACTACGCCAGCCGCCAGCTCTCCATAACGCTTTGCACGCGTCTATGAGCGGCCGGACCCCGTGCTTGGCAGCCTGAATCGCAGCACCCTGCTTGGCAGCGTGAACAACTTCTGATGCTGCCGCCCCAGTCTGAGCTATGAGGTACACCTTTAATCGATCGAGGGGAGCGGTTGTCGTGCGCGAAGCGACACCTGCAAGTCCTCCGGCCAGGAAATAGCCTGGTTTGGGTACGCACGCCGTCAGCACCGACCTCAAAGAATCCTGAGTTTCCAGATCGGTGACGGATGCCAGCTCAGGCGATGTTGCTTCTCCATCGAGCAGCGACGTATCAATAGCTACATGAGGGACGGTCGAGAATTCAGGCGGTGCTTCTGCTGCGAATGCAGGATAGGCTTCGCGGTGTCTCGGAGGTGTCGCGATCTGGGTGATGGCGCCAAATAGAGAGGTTGTAAGAGATTGTAGCGTTGTACCTAGGTTTTGTACCGTCTCGTCGCCCATTTGCACATCTCCTTCTGGACTGAGTTTGACAGTAGACGAATAGTAGGAGAGGACAGCTTTTAGGCCTGGCGCTTGGGCAGGTATGAACAGTAGGAAGTTGCTGCGCAGGAGAATTAGCTGAGCCGACGTGTGTGGAGACAGACAACGGTCAACAAGCTAAAACACTACTTACCGCCATTCTTCGAAGCTTATGACTCCGTCGTGATCTGTGTCAACTTCCTCGAAGAAGCGGTCCAACTTGGAGTTGGGCACAGCCAGACCGGCTCGCTGGAAAGCGCTTTGCAGCTCAGATTTGTCGAGCTTGCCATTACTATCCTTGTCGATACTCTGGAAGAGAGACCAGAGCTCCCGCTCGGTCTGTTGGACGAACGAGTGGAACTCTTCACAGACTTGTCAGTAAGGCACTAGGCAGTCAACTCCCGGTGCGCTTGTGCATGTAGCTGACCATGGTATTGTATTCGGCCATCTCCATCCACGTCTATAGCCTTTAGCACGTCCTGGAGTAGGCCGTCGGCGTTCTTGAGTGGGTGATCCATCTTTCTTAGTCCCTTCTTTAGGGCGCCAGCATCCAGATGACCCTGCTTCCGCGTGTCGAGCGTATCCCATAGTGCTTTCACCCGCGCATCCCGCGCTGCCTGGGACTCGCTGTCCATCTTCTCCAAGTTGCCCAGCGTTATCTTTCAGGTTTCATAGCTATGCAGATGGAGAGGTCGGCAGGCTTCGAGAGTGGTGCAGCGAGACGGGAGAGCATCAGCGGGACAAGAGCCAGCAGCGAGGCACCCAGAGAGAATCGGCGTGGACAGGAGAGCAGATTCTCCCGGTGTTTCTGGTGTTTCTGGTGTTTCTGGTGTTTCTCTCTCAATCGGGCGTGGAAACCGCTTTGACGGCAGGTGGGCAGAGCGGCAGACAACCGCGGTCGATGTGGGGTCTTCGCGGAAAGACGCTCAGCCCTACAGTACAACACAATATATAACAATATATAACAACTCCTCAGACTCCTCCGGTGCTGCCCTGCAGGCTCGTGTCTTGCGCACGCTGGTGTCCGGGTGTCCTTCGCAAACAACGGAGAACCTCCTGCTCCTTGTTTGTTCCGTTGTGCTGAAGATGATGTGAATACCATGGCTGCCAATTTCTGCGCGTGCTTCGTCGCTCATCGTCTCTTCGCTCTTTCTGTACCAGTCTTCATCCGCGAATACAGTGCTCCACGAACACCAGGTCTTCTGCCAGCTTCCACCGTCACAGAAACACTAGAATACACTGTCGCTGCACCACTCGTTGTCTGATATCGGTATTGTTCTAGGTCTTGATTGAACCCACCTATACTGCTTCAAGTCTTTGCCAGGCTCACTTGCGCTATAGGCTGTAGCTGTCGCACGAAGACCTGCTTGTGCTCGCGTCGCTTCTTTCTTGGAACACGGTCTCTGTGTCATGGCATCAAACTACTGGGCATCTTCTCAGGCGCAGTATTGGACCTTCACAAAACAAGAACTTGAAGATATACGACATGATCTCGAGAGCGAAAGCCCTTCTCTTGTTGGGAACTGGCCGCTTCCCGAATTGCGGCATCTCAGCATCTACTTCCATCAGCGTGAGTCTCTTCGCGGGTTCTTTTGGAATCATCAAAAGAATAAAATTCGCAGGGTGCTCACCATCCGCAGAGATTTCGAAGCTTGCAAAACGTACTTCTGCTTCTCAGCCAATACGACAGCAGGCCCTAGCAACCACCCAAGTGTACGTACGCCGTTTCTACACCAAAGTCGAGATTCGAAAAACGAAACCGTATCTTGTCATGGCGACGGCTTTCTACCTGGCGTGTAAGATGGAAGAGTCTCCTCAGCACATCAGGCTCGTTGTGTCCGAAGCTCACCATCAATGGCCTGGTAAGGACACTCACCTCTGATTGCGACTCAGTAGAAACTGACGCAGAATGCATAGATCTGGTTATGGCAGATATCTCGAAGCTCGGCGAGTGCGAGTTCTGGCTGATCTCGGAGATGAACTCCCAACTCATCCTGCACCACCCCTATCGTAGCCTAAGCGAGCTGCAGCAGACCTTCGCCTTAACAACAGACGAAGCATCGCTCGCCTCTTCCATCATCAACGACCACTACCTTACAGATCTTCCATTGCTACATGCTCCGCACGTCATGGCCATAACCGCCATCATCCTAGCTGTGACTCTCCGTCCAAACCAGGCGAACCTACAGGCGCATGCAGCAGCGACCTCTGCGACCGCAGTGCAGGACGCGATGCAAGCGCTCGGCCGTCCACAGCTTGGCAGCTCCAAGGTTACCAAGCTGATTGACTGGCTTGCGGAGAGTAGCATTGATATGGCAGCGGTGGCAGAGTGCACGCAGGAGATGATATCGCTGTATGAGACATGGGAGAGCTATGTCGAGAAGGACTGCAAGGACAGGATCAACAGGTTTGTCAAAGCGTTGGGGCTTGACAAGTAGTGATGTACTGTACGGTCTATTCACATCACAATGCCGAAGAGTCAACACGACAATGGAGCCATGTCAATCACGGAGACGCTTGGCGAATTTCGTCTCACAGATTCTGAACTCGTGCTACGGAACTTTTGCGAGAGTTGTTTGATTCCGCTCCTTGCTTTTGAGGAGCGCTATAAAGAGGGCGAAGCAACTACTTCCCATACCGCTTTCCCGATTGCAAAGCCTTCTGTCCGATCCCGCCTTCCGTCGTCCATGACCCTAACGGTCGGCCATGTGCACTAGAGCGCCAACAACTCCACGTTGAATACCCAGACCTGACCAAACTCTTGGATGCCAGAAACCCCTCCAACCGTCCAGTACATCTCTGCCGAGGATGCACGCAATCGAAGGTCTACCGTCAAGCTTCTCGCGGATTGTAAGTCTCTCGCACCATCGATCAGAAGAAGGGTGCAGCCATACCAGGGAGAGCCTCCTCGTCCGTCATGGGCACGCCTTCAACGTCCTCCTCCTCGTGGACTGCCTGGAATGCGATACCCTCGTCAACAGCGACGATTTGAGAGGCTTCGAAGTCGACGTTCCCGTCTCCTTCTTTCGCGGTCGCCTCGGTCTTGATGGCTTTCTTGACGGGCGTCTTGCGAGCGCACTTCTTGGTGGAGGCCTCGGCTTTGGCTCCAGGAGTGACCGGGGGAAGTCCGAGCTTGTTCTTGACTTTGCCCCACAAGTTGGAAACGGTCTTGGGCGCACAGTCCATGTGAGTGGCTAGGAGCTTGAAGTCGATCTGTGAAGGCGGTTCAGCATGTCAGATCGTGATTGTGACAATTTTAAATAGAGATGGAATAGAGGCGCAGTCTTGTGAAGATTGCGACGAAGTCGTTACATGAGTAGCGCAGGTTGTCCAAAGAGAGATGTATCGAGAGAATATGAGTTAGGACAACGCAATACGAACGGAGGAATTTTAGTAACCCGAAATCGGCCTCCGTGCGACGAGTGCTTTTTCTTACCTCTGGAGCAGTCTTCATGCACAGCCAGATCTTCGCCATGAGTTCTTCCTCACGGGGGGTGAAGTCAGGAGCCGACTTGGTAGCCATTGTCGCTGACAGACGGATTTCTGCGCGGGT
>NAJN01000375.1:0-24537 GCA_005059845.1 Cryomyces minteri
GTCCTCGCGTTTTTCCAGTTGTTCCATCCTTGCTTCGAGTCTGCGAGCCCATAGGGGCGTGACTTCTGTCTCGTTAGACGCCTTCTCCATGGTGCTTGTGTCTGCTTGGGGGAGACGTGTCGTTTCGAGGTAGACTTTCAGGCCCTCGAGGAGCGGCAATTGCATCGCGCCGATGTCTGCAGCGGTTTTGTCGGGAGAGTTTGCAAGCGTACGAGCCTGCAGCGATATCATGTTGAGTGTCTGCAGTAAGTGTTCGAGCGATTGAGGCTGGGTGAGGTTTGGCGGTGGTGATGAAGGTATCCCTAACATTGCTCCCAGGGGGCCTCCCGGGGATGGCGACGACGCCATACCTTCGTCCTAGGACGGAGAGCACGTTAGATTTACTAGTTCAGCACTCGTAAGGTCGTGGAAGTGGTGAGTGAAAAGTTATCTTCAAAAACGTAGTTCGCCGGTGCGGAGATGTTTTTCTATATAACAAGGATACAAGTTATAGTATTTACTAAATTGACTAATAAAGAGGTAAATAAATGAAGGAACATGTATAGATTAATAATGCTTGGAACAATGTATTTCTAAGCCATTACATACTAGACTAACCTAGCCCTAGAACTGTAACACTTCTCCTCTTCCTAAACTAGCTCTTCTCCTTGATTTCTAGACTATGCTAGAAGGTATATGCTAGATTTGAATAGCTAGAGTAGATGGTATCATGAGCTTGTCTTACCTTGTAAAGGAAGTGAAAACAACGTTTTTGAAGCTTTTAGGCCGGGCTCATAACCTATTAGAACAGTGTTCTACTTTGTGTAAAGATAGAATTATAATAGGCTTAGCTTTAGGATAGACAACTGAACAAAGGAAGAAGCCTTAAGATAGAAATATAAGGGTAGGAAAGGTATAGAAAGTATTAGACAGTAGACTAGTAATGTGACAATTGCGTAGTACTAGCTATTTTCAGCTAAGTATTAATAAGTGACTTGATTTTCTACAAGGTGGGAAAGAGGCTCTATATATATACATAAGGCAGCTAAGTGCTAAGTAGTAGGATAGGGGTACTTAACAAATACCTTTAAAGGCTATTTGCATTACCCCTAGACTGTTAGTGTATAGCTAGTCTTATCTTAGAAATGCTATAGGGGGTTTCTAGACCATGCAGGGGGTTGTTAGCTTAAAAACAGCTATGTAAGGGGTTCCTAACCTAAAAATAGGTATGTAAAGACTTTCTAGCTTAGAGATAAGTATGTAGGGGCTTCTAAAATGAATGTCTTAGAAGGAGAGTAAAATCACCTGTTTCTAACACTAGTAAGCTCTAGGTAATCACGCAAAAACAAGCTCTAAGCAAGGTCTAGGCAACTAAAGCCATTCCATTTGCTTTGCACTAAAGAAGCCCTAAGCAATACTGCTTAGTAGCAAGTAATACTCCAGTTTCAAAAAAGATAGCCTTAGGCAATGTTCCAGTTTTTAGCTACTTGTTAGCACTAAGCAACAAACAAGCAATAAGCATGCAAACATAGCTTCAAAGATATGGAATCTCCCTAAACTTAAGGGAATTTCAAACTATAAAACATGGAATTTCCACATAAAAACAGTTCTAATAAATCAAGACCTTTAGAACATTGTTATTAGAACAAAAAAGGAACTAGATAACTATCTAGTAATAGAAATTTGCTATTCTAATAGAAAATTCCTTACACAAGATGATTTAGATGAAAAACATATAGAAAGATAAGAAAGAGCAAAATAGAACACCTTAAATAACAAAGCATGTACTTCTATTACTTACTATTAAAAACAAGCCCCTATAGCATGTTGTAAATCCTTATATTAGCTACTTCTACATAGAAAAAGCTAGAGAAACTTTTCTCTAAAAAAGGCTCTAGTACTAGAAACAACCTCTTCTAGAGCCTTATAAACACAAAACTATCTTTAAGTTTAGGTGTTTAAGACTATATAGACAAATTACGACGCTTTAAAAGCTAGCTAGTAGATACAAATGCTTGTATTTAGCAATTGCAATCATGTTACTACTACTAAGTAATATAGAACTAAATTGGTTTTTATCCACATAATAGCTTATTTAACAAATTAAGAACAAACTAGAATCAATAATTGATAACAACAAGCTTATAAGCTAAGTTCTAGATAAGAAAAAACGCTGTAATCTAGCTAGTAGCTAGGTTACTAGAAACGCAATAGAAAATGATTCTATTGCTCTAAACACAATAAAATAGCCTTCTAGAAGATAGAATAACAAGTCTATTGCTTATAACACAAGCAATAGCACTAGTAGTAATTCTAAAGCATGCAAATACTATATAAAAAAGCATGATTGTAGTATGTGTGTTAGGAAACAGGGTTTAGAACTAGGTTATAGGATTCTGCTCTAGTTTAGCTATTATAGACCGCGCTGTTATATTGCGTTTCTAGCTTCCTATATTCTAGTCTCTAGCAATTAGTAACATTACCACTGCAATTAGTAGTTACCTCCTCTACTATGTAGCATGTACTAGTTTTAATTCCTACACCTAAGGCTATAAAAACAGCACTAACCTGTTATAGCTACTTTAGAAATAGCTATTTTATAAAGAGGCAATCTAGATCTACTTCTATATAGATAGATACTAAATTTAGGTGCTATAGATTACATGTATAGTACTAAAAACCTTTTTTTAGGGATTTAAACCCTTTAACTCCTTTATACAGATTGCAGATAACTCTACAGTTAGTATAAAAGAAAAAGGAATAGTCTTTTTAGTAGTAGAGAGACTTAATAACTACTACTATTCTATTTCTATAAGAATGTCTCTGTGTTCTAGACATAGCTTTAAATTTGCTATCTATCCTATAGCTACTCTAGCATAGTTTAATGGTTAACTTTAGTAGTACTAAAGCTAACATTATAAATATAAGGGATTAAGTAGCAGCCTTTACTACTATTAAAGAAAAAGTTGCTCTACTAGCAATGCCTAGTATTACAAACAATAGCTATAAAGCATTAAGCAATGTTATAGACAATGCTTAAAAGATAGCCTTAAGCAAGGTAGTGATACTGCTTAAAAGATAGCTTTAAGTAATATTACAAACAAAAAACTACTATAGGTAGTAATAGGATATCCTTAGAAATCCTTTATAAAAAGCTAGGACATCTAAACAAGTAAAACTATCTAAGGGCTTTTAGTAACAAAACAAATGGACTTTCTTTACTAGATAATAATGAAGATAAAAACCCTTTTGTTTGTAAACCCTACATTCTAGTAAAATAGACAAAGGAGATTTCAAGAGTTTCTTTGAATAGAACTACTTCTACCCTGTAACTACTCTATATAGACCTAATGGGATCTATTAGTCCTACTAGTCTAGAAGGGGCTAGTTATACTTTTATGATAATAGATGACTATTCACGCTATTCTTGGTTTTATCCACTAAAAGCAAAGTTAGAAACTCTTTAAAAATTCCAGGCATTTAAAGCTTTAGTAGAAAATCAACAAGGTAATAGCACTTCTATTAAAATAATTAGAAGTAATAACAGAGAGTAAATTCCACTAAAGATCTACTAGATATACTATAATAAGGTATAAAAAAGACAGCATTTATAGAGTCTATAGTCCTATAAAAAGACAAGTATTTAGATCTTCTAGTATGCAATTCATAGACAAGAATATAGTAGTAAGATAGTATAGAGCAAAACTCTAGCAATATTTTCCAAATATAAGATAAACAAGATAATGAAAATAAATGCTCCTTTTTAAAAGACTTATCTAGCTTACTAGATCCAATTGCTTTAATAATAACATATAAAGCATTCTATACTAGAATAGTAGTAACAAATTAAGAAGATCTATAAAGCTATAAGCAAGCTATACTAACACTAGATGCTAAAAATGGTAAAACTCTATACCTCTAGAGTATAATAATCTTATAAAAATGCAAACATAGACACTAGTGCCTTTTTCTAAGGATAGAAGTTTGCTAAAAAGTTAGTAGATCTACAGAAAAAAGAGGGAATCTAGTAAACAAGTTATTAACTACAAAAACAGGTAGGTTGTTAAATGTTTTACACAAGAATATAGCATATACTACATGGAAATCTATGCTAGTATAGTTAACCCTATGTCCTATAAGCTGCTTTTTGCAATTATAGCACATTTTAATCTAGAAATAGAACAAAGAGATGTAGTTACAGCTTTTCTAAACAATACACTAGAAGCAAAAATATATGTAGAACAACCTACTAGATTTTCAAAAGACTTACTTATTTACAAAACTAATAGGGCTTTATATAGTCTAAAACAATTTCCTAGGGTTTAGTACTAAGCTCTAAACAGCTTTTTGCAATCTATAGGTTTTATCTATATAAATGTACACTATGCTGTTTTCATTAACAAACAACAAGCTATAATTATAGTAGTATACATTAATAATCTACTTATTCTTAGAAGTTGTAAATAGTAAATAAACAATACTAAAATTGCTCTTACCAAAAAATTCCAAATAATAGATCTAGGCCCTTACTACTACTACCTAGGAATAGAAACCCTATGTAACAAAACTACTAGAACTATATACCTTCTATAGTAAGCCTTTACTAAAAAGATACTAGAAGACTATAAAGTAGAAAAACTTAATTTAACTACTACTCCTATAGAAGTTAGCTTAGAGCTATAGAAAAATACTAAACAATAAGTCTTAGATTAAACAAGGTAACTTTAGTCCTACATAGAAAGTCTTATAAATCTAATACTAGAAACAAGACTAGATTTAGCATTCAATATCTTAAAAATATCATAATATACTTTAAATCCTTCTAAAAAGCATATACAAATACCTTATAAGCACATAAAACTATGTTCTAAGAATAGAAGGAAGTAATACTACAAATACTTTCACTTTACTAGTGGTAAACAATATTGCAAATACTTTCATCTTACTAGTAGATAGAAAAAGGTATTTTAGCCATAGAATGCACTACTTCTAAAAAGTAACTAGTAGATGGTTTTACAAAATCCTTGCCTAGAGCTACCTTTAAAGAATGGAGAGACAAGATAGAAGGCGCTCTCTAACAGTTTAACGGTTGCTTATGGCGCAAACGGCGACCATGCATTGTTCACACCTAGCAATAGGAACACTTTAGAGCATTCGTTCGGCAGATGGAGAACCTATGTCAATGATGATGTCTGTGATGAAGCGGTAACGTGGGAAGGTGAGCGGATCAGATGCTATCATCATGTGTTGTCGTGTTCGCGGAGCAAGATGTTCAGCGCTGTTTCTCGACGTTCTTAGTCTTTCAGCTACGAATACATAGTCTTCCCTGCGCGCACCACGCCATATACAGAACCCGCTCCTATAAGCTGTCCTCATTCCTTCTTTTCATACAAGTGAGTCCTGCTCTTCTCCCTCGCCATTTCCCGCAGTCTTGCCGTCGTCCCCTCGTTCCGTACTAATGCGCCCATGCTTTGCGCCTCTGTAGAGTGTTTACTGTGCGTGCGAAATACTATGGACTTTCCAAGTACCCGCATAGTCATGGTATGGGCAAACAAACGAGACGAGTCGTGCGTTGGAGATGTACAGTAGATCCCAACCCCTTCCCCACCCCAGGGTCTTTGCATGATCGACGTGTCTGGCCTATGGCGCTCCTTACAGAGCCAGTAAGACCTCATCGCCAATACTACGGCCGCATATTGCCACAGCTCTTTCAAAGGGCTATATCGTGACCTGGCTTTTACTACCGCGCAATTGGAAGTCCGAATCAACAAGAAAGACTGCGGTCTGTCTGACAACTGAGGAGAAGGGCTATGTGGGATCGGCTTTCTGCCGACTGTAGAAGCCGACATGAAGTTCGTGCAACGTGTGCTGCCCCATCATCCTCAAGGTTTATTGCCTACCAACCAGACATGGTAAGTTCTCGGTACGTGAAAGGTGATGCTCACAAGGCTGTAAGAGTGGAAAGGTGCTGTTTACTCTGACCACAGGCCAGTGAAAGCGACGCACACAAAGAGCAGACTCGCCACCGAAGCGAAGTCAGAGTTTGGTTAGCAGTCTAGGAATACTCAAGGTCCTGGAAGTGCTCCCTGACGCCCAGAAGCGGTCCTGCTCCCCTAGCGGCACATAAACTTTGTTCTTATACGGAGGAGGGACTCCTCTCCCTTCTCTTCCTTAGTTATTCCTCCTTGTATTTAGGAGCCTCTTAGGATTGAGCTAATCGAGACGTTCCTGTAACACTAAGGGTACTAAGAAATCAGACTCTAGCAATACAGCTAAGCTTTGTACAAAGGAATAACATAGACCTTTTAGCTAGACATTGTGCAAGCGTAAAGCAGAGTAGGAAAGGGGTTTAAGCAGGTGCTACAATACGGTAGATTTATATGAAATGGAGCGGAACGATTTATCTTATACAGTTGCATTAGGACCTAGACACAAAGCCCTAAGGGAAAGGAGCTTAGCTAGATGCAATAGTAGCGCGGTGGATTTGGAATGGGAAGGCTTGTTACGCTATACATAGTTGTAGACTTGTAGTAGACCTAAAACACAGAAAGGATACAGAGAAAAAGAAGATAAGCCTTAGAGCAAAGTGGTTCGTGCACGTTTGCGGCAGATGAGCAATGTAGTCAGAGAAGAGTAGATAACTGCGTTCGAGAATATCTATGTCACTAGAGAGCTGTTCTCTCTTTTCGCTGTTGTGATTTGAGGACGTTTCACCTAAATGTTTGTTACCATACAGCGTCACCAGCTGTGTTTACGTGAAATTGGCCTTTGGCACTCTCGCACCATCTTAGAGATCTATCACTCTCTAAAGCCTTGGAGCTCGGTCAACGCGACTATTGCTACAGCATGGCACCTCGCAACAGGAGCCGTTGCGAAGCCCCTTACTGTGACTGGGAACAGTAGCAACTGACCGACGCAGAGTGATACACAAAACCTTGGCCTATACACCTCAATAGCCCGGACTCAGGGTACGGAAACAGACCAGTTTGTTCGAGCATTCGTGGAATGGTTCGATGATACGAGTAATTGAGTAGATGGAAAGTTACTGATGATGACTGACTTTATGTGTCACTACGAGGAGCAGCGCGAAGACTGTCAAGGCTGCTCTTTCTTGGACTTGGCAGTGCGCTTGAGTGAAATGGTTGTTCTAACATGATGCCCTCCCTAAGATGCACAACCAAGCCAGTGGTCTCATCAGGCCGGCCGTTATCTCGATAACGGCCTGACGGCCTGCCAAGACGCAGGTCGCCAGGCCGCTTACCATGATGTTCAAGCGTTAGTTAGGTCGCTTGGATAGAGTCTTAGTTATAACGGCCTGATACAGAACCACATGCACGGTAAAGTAAGGTTAACTAGCACGCGAATCTAACGCGCTGATTGTCTCGAAATAACGGCCTAACGGCCTGATGAGACCACTGAGCCAAGCCCTTTGGTTTGGTTGTTCGCTTATCGGGACAACTTCTATCATAGCTGACTCCTCAACAACGAAAGTTTGGCATCTAGTGACCCCGTGAATGCCTGTGCCATAACCGTTGCTATCACCATTTGTGCAGACTTCATGGAACTGGCTAATGCAACACTTCCACGACACCCACATTGCCGGAGCGCAGTTCATAACTATCCTAACGAAAACAGTAGCCTCAGTAGGATCCTCTTGTGGGCAGTTCAACCCTTTGGAAGAGTAATTGCTAGGGACCATGATGTCATCTGTAATCATAGAGGTAGGGCAGCCCTTATCGCAGAACACCTTGATGGCGACATCTGCGGTGGGGTTCTTCTGACCGCAGGTCATTGCGTCATCGTGGTCGTTACGTGGTAGCACGATTGTATTAACCGCTGCGGGGTAGGCTGAGATGCTGGCTGCTAGGGACAGAGTGGTTGAAAGCAGAGACTGAGTAAGGAGCATAGCGAGTTCCGCACCATACTTGGTTGTTCGTCGACTGACACTTTTGCAGAACCGTGAAGGTAGCGTTGATAGAACATGCAAAGGACAAAAACACTATGGGAAAGAAACAAAGACAAGTTCTGCGGACAGAACAAAAACTGACCGTCGGACAGCACAGACTATTATTATATGCAGGTAGGAGCTCGTCATGGTCTATGAGAGCGCGATGAAGCGCGTGTGGTATCGAAGTGCGTATGGGAGAGAACAAGGTATGGCACCCCGACGCTCACGGTATCGGAGTGCGTGTGCGCAAGAAAACGGTAGGGCACCATGCTGCTCACGGTCATGGAACGCTCACGGCGATGGAAGGCCCACGGTCGGAGAGCGCGTACGGTTGGGAAACCCTCAGGGCGAGATATTGCGTGCGGGAAGAAAATGCCTACGCGAAGACAGTGCGTACGGGAAGATAATGCACACGGCCCAAAAGTGACCACGGATGTATGACTTCTGAGGGAGTGTTTTGCCCAAGAGAATCTGACCCACAAGGACTCCATGTCCACAGGGATCGGGGTAGCGTATGGAAGCAGTGTGCGTAGGGAATCTTTCAGCGTACGAAAACTAACGTACGTGACCAGTTGGTGCACGGTGCCACATGATGCACGCTTTTTCGCATCGCATCCTAACAACTTTGTTCTATAGCACTATGAACCACAACGCTAAGATGGCCAGCGCAACGGCTGACTTGGAACTGCAAGAGCATATCAACTATACTGCAACAGCACAGAAGTGGGGAGTCGATCGGAGTACGCTGTCAAGGCGCCATCGGGGTAAAACAGGCACGATCCAGGAAGCCGTCTCTCACACGCGAAAGAAGCTCACAAACGCGCAAGAAGAGGCGCTTGTTGGGCATGTGAACAGGCTTACGGACCGTGGCCTTCTGCCAACACCACAAATGATCATATTGCAGAAGAGATTGCGAAGACTAAGCTCGGTGTGCACTGGGTTAGCCGCTTCTGCCAGCGATACCGTGAACGCCTCAGCAGCGTGTACCTACGAGTGATTGATCACAAGCGCAAAGTTGTAGATAACTCGCAGTACTTCCAAGAGTTCTTTGATATGGTTAGTATCCTCCTAGCTGCACTAATGTAGCGTTTAGCTAGCTTTCAAGATGAAGAACTGACCTTTTCGGCCCAGCTTCAAGAGAAGATCCAGAGGTACAACGTCAAGCCGGCAAACACGTACAACTTCGACGAGAAGGGCTTCTTGCTTGGCTTGCCAAGGTCCGTAAGGCGTATCGTCGCCCGTGAAGCGTTGGAAAGTGGGCGGTTGCTTGGTGCAAGTCAGGGTGGCAGCCGGGAGTTCATCACGCTTGTTACTTCCATATGCGCCGACGGAACGCGCATCCCACCCGTGTTTATCTACAAAAGTGGTTCAGGCGACTTAAAAGACTCCTGGCTAGAGGACTTTGACGACGCACAGGACTTGGCGTTCTTCGCCAGCTCGGAGAAAGGGTGGAGCAGCGAAGTGCTGTGGTTACAGTGGCTGGAGCACGTGTTTGACCGTAACACACGGCAAAAGGCAGCCAGAAGTCGACGCCTGCTTATTGTGGACGGCCATAACAGTCATGTGAACCTCCGCTTCATCGACTACGCGGACCGCAACCGGATCCTTCTCGCTGTTCTCCCACCACACTCGACTTATAGGCTGCAACCTCTCGATGTAGGCCTGTCTGCGCCCTTGGCGACATTCTACGCACAGGGAGTCGATGCTTTACTTGCAATCGGCCAGGGCCTTGTTCATATAACAAAGCGGCAGTTCTGGAAGCTCTTTTGCGAGGCGTGGGAACACGTTTTCACGACGAAAAACATTCAAAGCGCTTGGGAAGCGACGGGAATACATCCGTTCAGCCCTGAGCGTGTGATTGCCACGATCACGCGGGAGAACACCACACCTGAGCCGCAACAAGTGCGAACACCAAGATCTGCACGCTCCGTACGCCGTATGTTCAACCAGCTGCAGAAAGAGGGTTATGTTAGTGCAGAGCCGTCGCCTCTGCTTCACGTCGGCGAGAAGCTAGCCACAGCGAACGAGATCTTGCGCCACGAGATACATGGCCTACGAAAGGCTATAACGGAAGAGAAGAAGAAGCGCAAGCGTGGAAAGGCGATAGGCTTGCTTGAGAAGGGCGAGAAGCCTGGCCAGCTGCTATTTTTCAGTCTTTCCAGGGTTGAGCGAGCTCGCCTGCAAGCAGCCGACGAGGCGGAGGCGGAACGTCAGCGCAAGCAAGCTATACAGGATCGGAAGCTTCAGGCAGCTAGAACGCGGGCAGAAAAGGTGCGTGAGGTGGAAGAGAGGAAGACAGCGCGTGTTGTAGCACGTGAGGCAGCGAAAGCAGAGCAAGTCCGCAAAAGAGCTGAACAAGCAGCAGAAAAAGCAGCGCAACAAGCGAGTAAGCTTGTGGGAACTATAGAACAGCGTCAAGGCATTACTGTAGGGAAGAAGCAAAGCACGGTAGTAAAAGCAGCGAAAGCGAATGCTGCAAAGTCGAAGAAGAGGCGCTTAGTGGAGGAGCAGCTGGTTGCGCCTCGGAAGAGGCCTTGCACAAAGCTTTCCACACGTCGTAGTGAGCAAGCAGCGAGCAGTTTAAGGATCAGGCTGGGATCTCCAGAGCCTGAGCTTCAATGCAACGCAGTTTCTAATATAGATGCTTCTGCTTCTGCTTCATGCCAGCAAGATGTAGGCCGGACACCAGTTTCGCAAAGGTTACATTCCGGGCGCAAGACAAAGCTGCCTTGGCGTTATTTAGTTCAGTTAGTAGCTAGTTTGAATGCGATACCTCTACGCTTTTACATGCTCAACTACAAAGATCGTATGTTTGTTGGTTGTGTTATTGGAGCTGTGTTTTTGCGTATCGCTAGAGTGCGAAAAGGCGTGCATTCTGTGGCACCGTGCACCAACTGGTCGCTTACGTTACCGGCCGATAACTGGCCTTCGACTTTTCATCTATCTAACCCACTGTGTATTTATGCTACATTGCTACATTTGCTACATTACACTAAGCCTCATGTAAATGTAAATGTAACAGGGTTCATGTAAATGTAGCACTTGCATCTGCTACATTGATGTAATGTAATGCCAACACTGCTGATAGATTGACACCTATTGTAGAGCAATGGCTTAGCGGAAGATTGGGTTTCCGATCGTATAGATGATACGCTGTCTGCTGCCCACTGGTGCCCAGGGATGTACGGTAGTAAGCTCGAGATACAAGACCAGTATGTGATGAAACGGTTCGCAGCAGAAAGGATTCAGAAACAGGATAACTGTGAACTGAAGTGTTCACGTTTGCAATGAGAGGCTCTTGTAGGCTTCATATCATCTACGGGTAGCGAACGAGACGCGCCGAGTCGACGCATACAGATCTCACAACTTGCCATTTCCCCATCAATTCGCGCCCTGTCTTGTAGCACGGCAAGGTAAACATACGCACAGGACAAATCATTGACTGGAGCATGTAAAGCACTTGTGAACAAAACTGCAGCGACAGGGATCGTCATACACTGGGCAATGCACGTCAGGCTTGCTGCATGGATGGACTGCACTAAAAACGATCATGGGCCCGAGGAGACCCCACTGTCAGCCACCAGCGATGGCAGTGACGTCGACTTGAACGCATTGGTGGCCAAAGAAGTGAGAAATGCTATTGTTGGGATGTTTCAGAGGCATCCTGGCGAGTAGTGATACGTTTCTGTGCAGAGTCGACGTCCGGAGGAGTGTTTCGGAATTCGAGCCCTTAGGCACGGGCAGTGTTCTCAATGGAAGGAATGGAATCCATTCCACGCTAACGTAGCCCTGCAGCATCCAATAAGAGGGGCCGGAGACGAAGGAGAAAGCTGCGTTATATAACCAGAACGGTGGCGTTATACTACATATAGTAGCAACTAAGCTATCAGAGCTTAGTGCATGTTAGCGTGGAATGATCCATTCCTTCCATTGAGAACACTGGGCACGGGTGGGCAAATGAGCTCGGTGGAGAAGGTCGTGTAACTTGCATGCTCAGGTCTTCTTCGCTCTATCACTTCATACTCGAGCTCGATGAACCGCTCGCTCACAAGGCCTTGGATGGCGCTCTCGAAACGAGCTGAAGGCAGGAATGGCCGTCGATGGAGCCGGCGGAAGCCGATGACAAACTCTTGGCAACGACCTCGCCGGCGAACGACGATTATATTAAGTGTAGCGACAAGGACAAGAATACGCGACATGGCTTGCATGGCTCGCAGGGCTTGCAAGCCGTGCCATGGGCCCTTTTTCGGGACGCTGGCTGAGGTGGCTTGCATCAGCTTCGAATCGTTAAAGTAAGTCTACTACCACGTGGCAGCTGGGGGGTTTACCTCCTCGAACGCCCGTGTTGTTCGACTCGTGTTTGGGGATCACTTCGAGCTGGAACAGGCAATACCACTCATTGTTGACCACTACAACCTCAATATGAACGGCGTAGACGTTGCAGGTCACCTCATGTCTATGATGAACTCGCAGCGTATCCACTGGAAGGACTGGAAGAGTCTCTGGTACTGGCTTCTCAACGTTATTGTTGTTAATTGCTTCAAGATCGCCTCGAAGGCTGGCTTCTGGAAGCGGCAGCGGCGATTCAGAAAGGAGCTAGCAAGGCAATTGATCAGATCACTCGACGATCCGAAGACTACGGCTGCAGACGAAGACTGTAGGCTAAGGAGGAGGAAGCAGCAGGCGTGTTCGGTATGCAAGTTGAAGTCCTCAATCAAGCGGCAGAAAGGGCGTGTTCTACAGCCTATCTCTACAAATCGTGGTAGGCTACCTACATCTACGTATGGGTGTGTTATTTGCGACGTCTCTGTATGTAAAGAAGGGCCCTGCTGGGAGCAGCATGTTGAATTACTACCATGTAGATAGGCGTGCTGGCATGAAGCCAAAGTTGGAGAATCTGGTGATAGGGCTTTGACCTATATAAGCGAGTCGCGCTAAAATATGAATTCTAGCAGCCAGGGAGATATGGCAGACGAGGAGATAAGGCCCACCTACTTGGATCACCGATCTCTGTCGAACATGTACTAAAATTGGACGTCACGGGGATCCAACGCTAGCCTCAATCTTGGTGTTCCAGGGATATGATCTATTAAGCGAGAGGGTACATGAAGTGGGCCAGTCACCGGTCCATGGGATACTTCTGACGATAGGTGCCGACACGCGCCACCATTGAACTATCCAGCAGCTTGCTGTACCATACAGACAAGCCTGAGCCATTCGACCCAAGATTGTCTCGACGTCTCGAGAAAGCCTGACCGAGCGGTCTTACTAGGCGCTAAAACGCAGTGGCACTGTTAAACGGCCGTCCCCCATTAGTCCAATTCCCAAATTTTTGCGCTGTGTCACTACCATGTCAGGAGTTCATCCTCTATCCACGCAAGATTCCCCCTCGAGTACGATATCAGATGTGCCCACTTGGGGCTTCGATCCAGAAGGTGCGAAGGGCGACTTTGCAAGGCTGATACCTGTGTCGCCATTGGCCCGCACCGCTTTCAATGAAATTGTCCGGAAACTGGGCGATCGGCCAGAAGCGTTGCGACACGCTCGCCGGTTCATACATTTCGAGGCGGTAGACGCCCCCGATGACGAGACCAGCGCAGATGCGACGCCGAAGAAGGAGACCACCATGCAACAATGGTGTGGATACTACCGCTTAAACCTCGTCATTCCGCCAAACAACCCTAATCTGGGTTGGATAGTGGGCAGTTCAAGGAGGGGTCTCCACGAGAACGATGTAGACTTGTTACTCACTTCGGAATCGCTTCAGCATCATGTTCGAGGTAGACATGCTCGATTCAGCCACAACAGAGAGACAGGTGTACTGTTAGTATTTGCGGACAATTGGATGATTCTGGTCAATGGGAAAGTGGAACTACGAAACACAGCCTTTGCCGTTTGCGAAAAGACCGGCCTGATGTTCGGCGATCTAGGCTATACAATTGAACTCACCGATCTTGATCCGGAAACGTACCAGAAGCAGCTCAAAGATGCTTATCGAGCAGGAGGACAGTCGGACCCTATATTGCCAAAATTCCTGACACCCACACCAACACCATCGTTAAAAGCATCTGCAGAAGACAAATACTTCGTGGCTCCCGCTCGCACAGGAGGAGTCTCTTCAACCGTGTCTCACGCGTACGTTATGTCCACTGGTGCATCGGTGGCAATGAAGAAGATGAAGAGGGGACCCAACAACTTCGCTTCCATAAAGAAAGAGGTAGAAATGCTCCAGAGAATCAACCATGTAAGGTCACAAATTCAACCGGAGAGAAGACTTCGTTTGACTAACTTATCAACACGAACAGCGCAATATCTGTCGACTAGTGGACACACTCGGATACGAGAGGATGAACAGCTTTAACTACGGCGAATGCGACGAAGTCACTCTTGTTTTGTCCCCGTTTGCCCCACCACTCTCGCTGCATATCCATCATCATCAGCCCGCTCGTTGGATCATTAGCATTTTCAGGCAGTGTTTCGCAGGGCTTGATTATCTCCACCAGATGAGCGTTATGCACCGCGACATCAAACTAGACAACATCGGACTGGTCAGTGTCCAACCTCCGCGGGTCATTCTCCTTGACTTCGGCCATGCTACACAAGACAAGACAAGTACGAACCATATGAGGGGCACGATACGATATCTTGCGCCAGAGATCTTAGCGCTGAAACAAAACTCCGGATGCCCTCCGTATAACAACCGAGTCGACACTTGGGCACTTGGCATTTGCCTATTTGAGGTCTTCAACGAGTCTTTCATCCAATGGAAGGAAGTGAACGACAGCGACTACCGTAAGCTAAGAGATGAGCTGCTTTCACCCGCGAAGCGCCACGAAGATGATAACGATGTTCGCCGTCTGAATTCGGTGATGCTCCGCTCTATAGTATGGGATCCGTTCAGACGCTGTTCTGCTGATCGCGGATTAACAACATTGGGCGGAGAGGATGATCAGGATGAGCAAGAGGACAAGGACCCAGCAGTTGGAGCGAAAAGGCGGCAAGATGACTGAGGGATGCCACCGCGACACAGGGACCTTTGAGTTCCTTCACTGTATGTTTTAGTTCCGAAAAAGCAACACTCTTGTGATCGTAATGCGTTGCGATCGCCTGTCGGCCGCTCATGTCGTGATGCTGGCGTAGTAGATAGCTCTAATACTCTATGCGTTGTTGTTGTTGTTAATTCATAGGCTGTGTAATCCCGATAGAGGCAAGAGCTTTTACTAAACGCCGACTAAGATACGTGGACCAACTACGCTTTACTCACAATCAGGAAAGCCACACAAAGAAGCCAGAATACAAAATGAGTATTAGGGCTCATCGCCAAGAACCAAGCAAGTAGGTTAGAAGAGCAGTGTAGAGTATATAGCGAATCCACCTCATGTCTATCGACCGAGAACCTTCTAACGTCCCTTGAGAGCCCTTCATAACTGCTATTGCCGACAACTGCAATAGCCGCTTCCCTCAGCACCAGTTTACAGAGTGGTAGTGTTCATCATCGTCCCACGACTCGTGAAGCTAATGAGGCCAACGGTGGTCGATAGAGAGTAAGGCGTCATAGCAGAGGTAGTCGCTATATCGAGGAGGACGAGGACGAGGAGGGCGATGAGGAGAGATTTGGTCGAAGTCGTTGATGATCTCAGTTATGTCTGTTGTTATCACCCCCTTCTGAGCCGCTGCCTAGAATAAAAGATGTACAGATTCGAGTCGTCGGGCGGGCTCGATGCACGTCAATGTTGCTCGCAGCGCTTGTTATCCGTCGCTCATGGCACTTGGTGTCGCTCGCAACGCTCGTATGGCTCGTGACGCTTGTTGTCAGACTCGTTGGCTTCATCTGTAGCATGCGCTATAGACTACTAGTCCTCAGCACCACGTGGAGGTGAGCTCACGCTGGGGACTCTGTGCGTGTTGGTGATGACATGCACTGCAAATTCTGCCAGTGGAAAGGCCGGATGCGCCTGCTGTTTTGACACTGCCGCGACCCCCACGAAAGTTGCTGAATAAGCCCCCAGCCTTTGGTCTTTATTCTGAGAAACCCTCCATCTCCAACTCACTATCATCCGACCTCTCTACCTTTGTCACCAAGAACCATGGAAATCGCGCCTCCTTGCAGTCTCATAGAGTCGGCAAGTACCCTTCCTCCTTCTATGGAGGCCGCTCATGTCAACGTTTGGAAGAAGATAAATGACGAATGCTTCATTACACCTGCCATTAATCGCTTAAATTCTCTCCAAGACCAAGGTGTCTTCGAACAAAGGGAAAAAGCATTCGACGCCAGAAAAGAGCTTGTATACCACTTTGCTCCCGCGATGACGCCAACGCCTTCAACAACGTCTCCCTTACCTGCAGAAGCGCCACCATTTATCGATTCACCACCAAAGGCTGCTGTAAGCCAGCCTCACGACCCAGTCGTCGAAAGAATCGAAGACATACTAGGCGTGGTTGGTATACACCAGACTATACTTGGGGAACAAGTGGCGTGTACAATATCCCTTCTGGAAAAGACCATGGCTCACGTCCGCCGGCTTCATGATCACGCCCTCCTTGATATAACCGATGCTGCACAAGCACTGCGTGAGCTACGCGATGACCTGAAGCGAAAGAGGTCAGCTTCCACGTCGCCGCATCAAGGCAAAGTCGCATCAGACAACGCCGACAAAAATCTTCATGCTTGCGCGACAACTGTAGAGCCAACTTATACGGATCTGGAAGAAGGACACACAGTCGCCGCTCCGGGTCCTCCAGTTAGCCAGGAACAGAACGAGTACTTCTGTAATTCTGTCTCTACGAAACCAGTGGACAACAAGCAGGCAGAGGACGAGCGTCGGAGCGAAGGGCCGTACGACAACTCACGTAGTCCACAACAGTGCGAGTCTTATAGATTTACGGCAAAAGCTCAGCATCAGCCAAGAACACAAGCGAGCGCTCATGGAGATGGGACGCCGGCTAGTCTGATAAAGGAGGCATCTGGCACAGGGCGCGACGAGCGAGGTTCTTCGTCTTCTGAGCAGAAGCAACCGGATGTCCATGACTTAATTAGAAAGCAGCAACAACCGGCGCAACAACGCAGTGACTACGCAAAAGAGTTGCATGATAAGCATGCCGCCGCATCCCGCTCCAAAGCCACATGCAAGAAGAGCTCTAGTTCAATCTCTCCCATGGCCACCACAAGGCCGGTCAAGGGTAGCAAGTCACGGGATACTGCCTTTTCGCCAACATCTTCCCTTGAGAAGTTCAGTGACGGTAACACACTGCTGTTCACTCCAGTGTCACCACCGTCAGGTGGCATGAAGCTCTATCTGCCCGAGCCTGTAACTCCCAAATCTGTCATATCATCTGGAAACACGCCTCAGTCTACTTTACACACGGGTCAGCCATTGTCGAAGGTCCAAACCGCGAAACCGGACGAAGAGATCGCATCTGTCTATCCGGCACCAAGTGTTCCTTCACCTACGGTCAAAGAACCCGATGTCCTGGCGACGAAAGGCATCAAGCGCAGGCCAGACAATCCAACGGATTTCGAAAGGAACTGTACACGCCGGAGGATGTCGTAACTGTCAATAAAAAGCACAGCAGCTGTTAGGACAGGCGCCGTACTGGAGAAGTCCAGCGTAGTAGCTGTGGTGTCATAGGGTTGCGTTGACGCTGAATGTCTTGTGAACGGCTAGAGACTCATTGAAAACAAGATCTAAAGACGTGGCACAAGCGCTGAGATCTACAGGTTCTGTAAGTTGCAGCTGCATGATCAACCATGAATGTCAGGGTAAAGAATGCGCCAGATAGTTGAACAAGATGATGGGGACGACGAAGAAGACAGTTCTGCACTGTATAGTAACTTGGCTTGAGGAAAGACGATACCAATTTAAAAAGAGCTATGCTCTACCTATTGTCGTAAATAGGCTGGTCGAGTCTTGCAAAGTTCGACCACGATACAGGGTAGTCAGCGAATGCTACCTTTCGCTCTTATCGCTGTAATCCCAACGCTACAAACCAATCACGAACTAGACGGGTTAAACTAGGTGAAACTTGACTTTGTCTCCAATCCTACTAACCATGGTAGTAGTAGTAGTAGTAGTAGTAGTAGTAGTTGTCTTCTTAAGCCATGCAACCCTGAGGATTATGGGCTGTTGCCTATGCATCTATCTACGCGCTGAGCCAATGCGGTATCACTCCGGCTCATCTAGCCACACTGACGTCTGGAGTCCGAACAACTGAAAGGAACGATGGAGTAGAACAGTCTCATACATAGTAAAGGAAAGGAGATGATAGCAGGTCCACCTCTTAGCTTATCCCGAGGCGTCCGCTTCCAGCGGGCCCTTATCAATCCACCAAACCACCAACAAGGATCCCCTCTAAACGGCCCCTATCCGGTCTTGTCTTGTCTTGTGTGGCCGCTTCCCTCAGCTCAATTGCTAAGTGGCAGTGTTCCTCATCGTCGCACAGCTCGTGAAGTCGTCGAGGGTAGCGGTCGTCGGAGGAGATGAGGCGTGATGGTGGTCGAAGAGGAGTGGTCTACTATCGTGGGAAGGTGAGAAAGGCGTGCGGCTATCCGCTGCTAGCTTTCGAGGAGTTTGTCTTGGAGTTGGTCTTGGAGTTGTATCTCGTTCGTGTCTGTTGTTGTCACCTCGCTTGTGAAAGCAGATATTGCACAGACGGGCCATAAAGGCTTCTAATGCGCTGTTGCTTGTCGTGATCGCAGGTAATGCCGTGAAAACTCTGCAGCGTTGATCTTGTCGTAAGGGTCGGTGAAGGCACCTCGTCCGAATCGTCAGGCTCGTTGGCTTGTCTCCAAGAGACTGCTGGTCCCCAGCACCACGAAGAGGTGAGCCCATTGCTGGGTAGAATACAAGAGGCTGTTGGGGGTCTTTACTGCGCGACGCGATGAGGCTAACTAAGCCAGGGTCAAGCGCGCACACTCAGGTACAGTCACTGGACAAAGGTTTGGGCCGCCCCGCTCCAATACCACGAGATGCCCACCCTTTTAGTATGAATATCTCCACAACCAGATGATGCACGACTTCAAGATTCTGCACAAAAGCTTTAAATACTATGTAGATAGATATTTGATCAAAAATCGTGGTGGTTTAGTATTTGGTCCACCAGCCACGTGCCTTGATCACAGCCTCGCAGCGCCTGCCTATTGAGTCCACTAACGAGTCTAACATCCTCTGCGGAATTAACTCCCAAGCCTCCTTTAACGCCTTCTCTAAAAGATCGAGGTTCTGGTCTCTCTTTAAGTTGACATCAAGCTCGGGGTAGAGCTCGTAGACAAGCCTTTTAAGGATAGCCCATAGGTTCTCTATAGGATTGAGGTCTGGTGAATATGGTGGCCACTCAATCGTTGGTATTGCGTTATCTACAAACCAATCCTTGACCGCCCTTGGCGTGTGAATAGACGCGTTATCTTGCACAAACGCCATAGGAGGTTCATATATCGTTGGGATAGCTTCTCCGAGGACAAGGAGGTAAGACCAGGCTGAATAGCCGTTACGCTTGCTCTCTTCGTCGCGCTCCATCACGATGAGGTCTGACCGTTCATATGGGCCTCCAAAAGCTGCCCATACCATCACCGAGCCTCTCTTCGTCTTATTACCCGGTTCAATCATATCCTTGTGCCACCGTTGTTGTGGTGTTCGAAAGACCCACCGCGTCTTTTTACCCTTGCCCAGCTCAACCGAACACTCATCACTCCAAATCACCGTCTTCCATTGTTCGATCGTCCAATCCTCGTGCTCTCTTGCCCATTTAAGCCTTGCGGCTGCTACTTCTTTGGTGAGAGCTGGTCGCTTTTTGCCACGCCATCTTGTGATGCCGTGGCGTTTAAGAAGCCGGTATAGAGTCCTACTGCCGAAGGGGAGTTGCAGGTCGTGAGTTAGCTGCGCATATGAGACACCAGGGTCAATCGCGATCGCGCGGAGTATCTGCCGTTCATATCGATCGGTCCAAGCCTTTGGACGGCCACTGCGAGGTAAGGAGCGCTGGTGCGGGCGGCTTGAAGCTTTGTTTACTGTGTTGCGAATCGTCCCGCGGGGGAACCCAGTTTGGTGCTGGATTTCGGCCACCGATTGACCAGCCTCAGCGCGGCCAATCAGCTTGCCTCTTGATGCTGGTGATAGCTCACGCCTCGGCCTTTGAGTGTTCGATGATATGGGGGCTAATACTGTGCGCGGCATTGTGATGGGGTGGTGTGTTGGGTGCGAGGGTGGAGAGCTGCATACAAAGTTGGCTGGTGTTCTCGCTTAACGGCCCAAACTTTTATCCAGTGATTGTAGTGCCCTTCGGCAGGACACGGGACAAGAGTGTTTCAGGACGCCAACGGACGCTGCCAGCTCGTCGCGTGTCCTCTGGCCTTCAACTAGATGAGACTTGTCATTGTCTAGTCGACTGACGACAGGCGACTGCGTCCGCTGATGACGTTTCGCACAGGGAATGGTGCCCACCAAAGTGATCGAAATGGCGTCATTGTCCAATTCAGCACTAGCGTCTGCCACTGGCAGACGCTAGTGCTCATGGGGGACAGCTCTCGGACAGTTGCTCGAGGTAACTTCGATCACTAGCTACGATAAGGTGAAACAAGTTCCCGGCCGCGGGGTAATCAGCACTCGAACAACCCATAATGATTGATTGATTGATTGATTCTATATAAGCTAACCGTGGCGTTGTTGTGTCCTTTGGAACAACCCAGCTTTGTACCTGTCGGTAAAGCTGGGCCACTCGCTCATGCGAGTGGCTCCCAGCTCAACGTGGATTCCCAGCTCAACGTGGATTTTTGAATTCTAGTGAATAGATCATATTCTATAAAGTCAACGCAACTATTTATAATCCAATGTCTTCATAGCATGTGTGCATAAGGGTATAAAGACTACCCTATATGAACAACAATCTCATCCTCTGTCTCGTCATCCTCTTGTTGCTGCTTTTCTGAACGGCGCCTAGCCATTGCTTCCTCCTTCTGAGCCCGGTTCATCCGCACTAAGCGAGCTTCATGCGCATAAAGTAGACCTCCTTTCTGCCTGACTCTCCTGCTTCCCTTCTTACGCTGTTCACGTGCCTTCTCAGCAGCCTGCGTCTGGGAGAGGTGGTTAAGAGCTAGGTTGGCAGCTTCCGCTTGCTTGAGGCTACCCTTAAGGAACTTTCGGATAGTACCATTGTTCAGATCAAGCTGCAGCGATGTAGGGGCATAGCGTTCCAGAGCTCCTTGAGGGTTACGGATTGTGGCCGGCTCTATATTGTAGCATAAGTAGACCCGTTACACACGCTTCTAGTGATCCTTAGGCCACGCTGCGATAACGCAACCCAATTCGAACTGCTACTCGCCAACGGTCACGACTTGCTAGAGATCTCTGTTAGCGAGTAATTTTACGCACATATACTGAGCAGAGCGTACGATATCCTCAACGAAACACAAAGATGGCTGAAGCAAACCTTCCTCAAGGGAAAGTGACCACTCTAGATGAGAAGGTGGCCAATCCCAGTAACGGCGGTCATTCCAATCACCTTTTCTATCAAAAAGACGATCTGTCAGAATGCTCCGTCTGGATCGGGCTCAGACGTATAACGTCGGATCACACCACTGGGTTCATGACTCTGACGTTCTTCGCTCAATTCGAAACACCTGCTCCAAAATTTGGTACCGAATTCCGTTTCAAGAACGCCACCATCAGTATTCGCACTCTCGACTCTACCGGTGCCAATGTTGATGTCGGAGGCGTGCTCCCTCTTTCTGTGGAGTTCGACCCCTCGACAAGAGAATCGACAACTCAGTCTCAATATACTGCCCGGCTGACAAACTTCGGATTGCATTTTTCAAATTCGACGACGATCAAGACCGCCAACGTTGGGAAATCGGACGGTTATTATCACGCATCTGTTGCAAAATGGAAGTTCACTGCAAACCAAGACGTGAAAAAAGGTCTTCCCCCACACTTCGAGATGCTTGTACACGTCCCTCCTTCCAGTCATGGCCACTCGTTGGGTATTGAGGTCACCGTTTCATCCGAGTTGGGCATACATGGAGGCCGGTATACATGGACTCCCTCCTCGTTGCGCAAGCCTGATTGCAAAGATATCCAAGGCAGCGAAAACCATAAAGTTGAGATTGATGTGGGCTCTACGAGGTCTCCACAAAAGCAGAGGCCCGAGTCATCAAGAGTCTCGATTTATTTGAAAAGAATGCTCGAAAGTGGCAGACGACGAACGCCCGATGTTCGTGACGTTCAAACAACTGCTGGTACAACTGAGCATCGCTATAAGATAGGTCCATGGAAAGTCGAGGTATCCACAGTTTAGACGGGCACGGTCAACAATTCAGATCTATTCAAGGGAAGTTGTTCTAGGACTATACAACTCTTGCATAGACTCTTGACTTCGCATTGTTTTCCAACCCTCGTCGAAGTATTTTGTATAGTTGCAGGTTCGGTCTCCCTGGTTCAGCTGTAGTATTAAGTGTTGTGATTTCCTTTGGCCCCTATGATCTTGGCTAATTCTCTACTGTTGTTGCTAGCGAAAGTAGACCGAACCACCACCATGCCTGACGATCTCTTTTGGAGAACATCCGTACATAGTTTTAAGATGAGTTTGCTCTACGTGATGACCACATTGGTCAGGCAGATCGACAGGTAGTCTCCATGTTGATAGACGCGCTAAAGAGCAAGTTAACCAATCCTGAATATTTTGCGAGAGGCACTGACGAAAGATCGTCACCTTCTCTTGTCTGTCTGACCCCGTGAACCTTGGTGTTCCAAATGCATGTGTGTGTCCTGGTTTGATGCAGAGTACGGACATTCTTAATCAGTTCTCGCCTCATGTCTTCCATCTCTTCGCCGTGTCTGTGAACTCGGACCTCGTGCCACGTCCACCTTTCATTATAGGTACTGCAATGGTATTCACCTGAACTGCTCCAGCCTTGATCGTGACTCTAAGTTGTGACCGTGGCTCTTTTCGCGGGTGCATTCCTCCGGCCGACTATCGCGGAACTGCGTATGTAGTCTTGCCCAGGAGATTGTTCATCGACCTCCACGCCGTTAATCTCGCCTGATTTGCAGACGACATAGTACTCCGCCGGGTCAATAATTTTTGTCATATGCGCGTTCGGAAGCAGGTTACACGTTTTGACTCGCAACACAAGTGCCACAATAAAAAGACCTTGGACCGTTCGGGTTGCATCAGGCGCATCTCGACCCACTGAAGATGCGCAGGCCTTGCTGTTCCCATCGTATTCGACAACTATTCGTACTCCATTCGAGCAAGGGTCATACGACTCATCGCGCCAATTCGGATGAAGCTCTCATAGTCGCTGCGTATCTGCTCCCTCCAGCAGGCATTCAAAAACGTCTCTGTTCCGTTTCTCGAAAGCTATTACTACTGCAGTGTTGCTGTTGCAGTCTTCAATGTCCAGACTGCGCTTTCGAGCCATTAGGTAGCGGATCGTCGAGCCAGTGTTCTCAACTGTCGGACGATGTCAGATGGGAGGGGGTTCGACGGTCCGTCCAGCTAATCAGTGGCCGCTTCAAGGACCGTCCAGCTGATGGACTAATTGGGAAGAAAAAGGATAAAGCAGTGATCGGAATGGTCTGGTATAAGTTGGTTTTGGTTTGGTCTAGACCGCCAAGACTTGGTATGGTTTAAGGATATCTCCAGACCGTGGTTTTACCGGTCTATCTGGTCTTACCGGTCTAGCTATAGATAGCTCGAGAGTGAGGCGGAAGGCGGCGGGTGGCTGAAACGTAGACTAATACAGTTAGTGTTATGCAGGAACCGTAGAGTTTTCGAATAGTCGGAGGCTACAATAGCCTGCTTGTATATCATCACTATGGAGTCACCACTCCTAGCCTCGCCGTCCTTAATGGCTGCACTATCAGCCTCAACGCCTCTCGAGACTCCTGCGCCATCACCTGTCCCCACGCCATCGCCGGCTCCCTTCCAGTATCCTAAACCTCCTGATGAGTTCGTACAGGACCATACCACGTACGTGAATCGCGCGACAATATCAAAGAAGACAGCTCGCCTAGGTGCGTCACACGTGTGGAAGTACGGTCTGCATTACGTTCGAGGTAGCGATAAGAAAAGAAGTGTATTACTGCTATGAGTGTGCGGTCGGAAACTACAAGCAAGAGTTATTTGTTATCAATGGCACGTCTGGAGCGAGAAGTCACCTTGAGGAGAAACACCGGATTGATCCCCAGACCGGCGTCAAGAGAAACAATTCTGCACGAAAGCCTATACTCGATCAGCAGAAGGGAGCGGCTGCTGCCAATAACTTCTTCTGGAAGGACTCGGTCGATAGTTTCAAGGAGCTTCTTATTCGTTGGGTTGTATACTGCCATGTCGCCTTCTTCCAATTAGAGAACCCGTACTTCCGCGAGATCCTCTTCTTTTTAAATCCGGCCCTGCTGAACCACCTCCCGAAGGCAGCGAGAACTATTCGAAGCTGGGTCATGAACGCCTTCCTATCGAAGAAGCAACAGCTTAAGGAGGACCTCCAGCGTTCACGTAGTAGGATATCCGTCTCCTTCGATCTCTGGACTTCGCCAAACCCTTACGCTATCCTAGGCGTCGTCGCTATGTGGATTGACGCTACCGGCAAGCGACGAAGTACCGTCTTAGGTATACGA
>NAJN01000376.1:0-24496 GCA_005059845.1 Cryomyces minteri
TCGCAGCGCCTACGAAGCCTTTACCGGCAAACTCGAGTGCCAATCCTCCTTCAGAAGCCATGACGCCACATGAGCAGGCGACCAAAGCCCAACGCGCAATGGCTGGGGTAGATTTTGGATGGACTGGGTCAGCGCGGAACAGCCCAGGTGGGTCCCCTCGAAGTCCCTACACAATGAGCAAGGGTAATGTACCGTTCAAAATTCCTGATTACATCGAAGACGTACCCGAAGATGTGGTGCTTGACCCTGCAAGACCCACCCTCACCATACAAACCCCAACGTCCAATCCTGCGATAGCAAAGCTCAAGGAGGCGGGAGACTTTGCAAAGAGTCCAGACGTCAGCCCCAATACCGCACATCCCTCGAGCTCCACAAGGAACTACGGCCCTAGATTTGACGTGCGAGACGCACCCGTCATGTTCGAGAGTTCGCCGGCACTCGCGTCGCAGGACGACGATGATGATTCGGATGATGGACTATTTGCAATGCCACTTGCCAACAAGAAGACCAGCCAGAAGACCAACCAGAAGACCAGCCAGAGGCCTGCGCCGACTCAGTCTCCACGAGTGAACCCACGCGTTAGGGAACAAGTGATTGGTGAATTGGCCTCTCGAAGTCCTCGACCCTCCCTCACTCTCAAGACGTCGAAGCCACAAGCAGCCTTTGAGTCGCCACCAAAGTCCACCACTCCAGCTCAAATCAGCTCCACCGAAGAGGACTCGGGCTACGCTGGCCAAGGATATCGTCAAGTAGAGCGTACCGTACCGCCGTCAGCCGCCTCAGCCTCGTGGTCAGCAGAATCACCCGATGAGAACTCAAAGTTTCTCCGTAGAGAGAGCTTCGCTTCAGATGTGTGGGCAAACAGGCCGCCTGCCGAAGCGCTTGTTGAGCATCTTGATGAGTTCTTCCCGAACGTTGATCTCGACCAGCCGATGTTAGAGGAGCAAGCAAGCGACGACATCCAGGCCAGCCCCGTGTCAACCACAGACCGAGACTTGCTATCGACCAACGACCCGTCTCCCGGAACCAGCCGGTCCACCACTCCCATGTCGAGTGCGGACGAGAACGACACACTTGGTTCGGATCAGAGCACGCTGAAGCGAGGCGACACGGTTCAGTCAATCGCCCAACGCAACCTCAGGAAGTCTGGCGGTCTCGGCCGTACAAAGTCCATCCGTGAGGTCGTCAAAGGTGCCTACCAGCTACCCGTCCAAACGGGTTCGCAGGGGTCTCTGCACAAGTCTCGTCCACCGTCGGCTTTGGGAAACGTAGGCCGAGCAGGAGCAGGACAGAATCGCCTGGACACCCTCAAACAAGGAGGCGTCGAACGCCGTAGGAGCACGAAGATGTTTGGTGCCAAAATCGAGCAGATCAAACCTCCTCGTGGCAGCCGACTCATCCAACTAGACACCATCCCGCAAGACACGCTCCCCAGCCAAACCGCGCAAGGCCAGCAGCAGCCCCAGAGACGAGCGACCTTCAAGTGGGTGAAAGGCCAACTGATCGGCAAAGGCACCTTCGGCCGCGTGTATCTAGGCATGAACACCACAACCGGCGAACTCCTCGCCGTGAAGCAAGTCGAAGTCAACCCAAAGACCGCCGGTACCGACAAGGATAAGATCCGGGAGATGGTCAAAGCCCTCGACCAGGAAATCGACACGATGCAGCATCTCGACCACGTGAACATCGTGCAGTACCTCGGATGCGAGCGGAAAGAGTATTCGATCTCCATCTTCCTAGAGTACATATCCGGTGGGTCCGTCGGCTCCTGTCTGCGCAAGCACGGCAAGTTCGAAGAATGCGTCGTCTCGTCCCTGACGCGGCAAACGCTCGGCGGCCTGGCCTACCTGCACCGCGAAGGCATCTTGCACCGCGATCTGAAGGCCGACAACATCTTGCTGGACCTGGACGGCACATGCAAGATCAGCGACTTCGGCATCAGCAAGAAGACGGACGATATCTATGGCAACGACAAGAGCAACAGCATGCAGGGCAGTGTGTTCTGGATGGCTCCCGAGGTCATCAGGGGAGGTAGTTTGGGCGGCGGCGATGGTGCTCAGGGGTACAGCGCCAAAGTCGATATCTGGAGCTTGGGCTGTGTGGTGCTGGAGATGTTTGCTGGCAGGCGACCATGGAGTAAGGAGGAGGCTATTGTGAGTACCCACCCAACCAACCCATCGCCCACCCTCTCCCATCCATCCGGCTTCAGCCATATGGCTGCCAGCGTTATGACCACATGCACTGACAGTGTTCGGCAACCCCCAGGGCGCCATCTACAAACTCGGCAGCCTCAATCAAGCCCCTCCCATCCCAGACGACGTCGCCAGCAGCATCGGCCCCGCCGCAGTCAGCTTCATGTACGACTGCTTCACCATGTGAGTTCGCCCCTCCTCCACCTTCCAGTCCATCCCATGCATCCTCCTTACCAACCGAGTCAAACACCGTCCTGCACTGTCGGCGTGTACGCGTATACTGCAAAGAGTACTGACCAGGTCTGCGACGTCGCAGTGACCCGGCCGACCGCCCAACGGCCGAAACGCTCCTGCGCGCTCCCTTCTGCTTCTCGGATCCGCACTACAACTTTCTGGACACGGAGCTCTATGCCAATCTCCGCGGCGCCTTCTGAGCTCATGCTGCCGGCCCATCATTCCCATGAGTGGACAGGGCGCTCTCGGGCGGCTGAGACGGAAGGAGTGGGGAGAGCGGGGCCCGTTGCCGTGCAGGTATCTGCGTTTGCATCTGCGTTTGCGTTTGCGCCTACGTCGCCGTTCGGGGCGTTAGTTTCTCCTCCCCCCCCTTTGTCTTTCTTCCGTTTGCTGTTTGTTCCTGTGAGCGAGCGTGCGAGTCGAGCGGGGAGCGAGTATACCCAGGCGTGTTTCCAGTCGGCGTCCAAAGTGCGTGACGGGAGTTGTTGGTTTCATTCGGTTTCTTGTACGGGCAGGATTGGAGACGGAAGGGTTTCGCAGCACCGCATATCGGGATCGGCAGGGGCGGAAGGGTTGGGTGTGTAGGATCTTGTAGGGATACGCCACCATGGCCTCGGCCGTAGGTGGTGCCACCTGCACAATGTACAAGGATTGACGGCAGAGACTGGTTGATGGCGCGGGGCTACTGTGCAGAAGATACCGTTGGGTGTTGCAGCTCCGGCCTGTTGGTTGATTGACTGATACGTTGGTGATGAGCAGGGGGGAGTCGATGTGGAGAAACGACCATATTTTCCACTACCTGCTACTGGAGATGGTACGGGATCCGAAGCCCACTCTCGCACACGATTCCAACCCCCCGCCCTTATCCCAAGTAGAACGGTCTGCCCGCAATGCCAGAAAGCCAGAAAGCCATAAAGCCATAAAGAAAGAAAGAAAGAAAGAAAGAAAAAAACCCGTGGAACAAAATCGTCGGCGTACAGTCACTTGGTTGCGCTCACACGACGCGCTTGTGGTAATCCATCATGTCCAACAACGCAACCTGTCGCCCCGTACTATAGCCGAGGCAGACCTACGAAGCGACGCACGTCGACTTGTTGGTGTCGCAGGTGATGGTCATGCCAGGGGTGATGTCCGCGACGTCGAGCGAGAACTGGACGAAGCCGTTCCCTAGGGTGACGAGCAGTGTTAGCAGAAGGCTCGCCCCGTTGGTTTCGCGAGGGCGACAAATAGCGAAGACCGGAGGAGAAGCGACTCACCACCCTGGATGCCCACGCTAGCGTCGACGCCGTTGTTGCCGCTGCCGACGCTGATGTACTTGTACACAAACACGCCGGGCGCACCGGTGCTGTAGACGACCTGGAAGTGGTAGATCTCGGAGGGCACGCCGGCGCGGCCGAGCAGGTAGTCGTAGGTGACGGTCGTGCCGGCGGCGTTGAAGGAGTAGAAGATTCCCTGGTCGGGCGAGGCGCCGTACAGCTTCAGGTCGTCCCAGAAGGGGCAGGCTGTGTTGTTGGGGAGCGTGCTGGAGGGTAGCGCGACCGCTTGGTACACCGAGGAGCCCTGCATTATGGAGAGGAACTGTGATGAGGGTTAGTTGGGGCCGGGCTTTTTGGAACTGTGAGGAGAGGCAGTGAGGAGGGGGAATCAGGAGAAGGCGCGGGCTTACCCCGTTTGTTGAGGCATAGGTCTTGGTGTCTGAATTGCCGTACATCGTCATGGTGAAGGGGAGGTCGATCTCGCAGTAGCTGTCATCTTCGTCTGTGCCTGGGGGATCTCCAAACGAACATGGTGTTGGGCCACCGGATGCAGAAGAAGAGATGGAAGACGAGCTTGTCGTAGTAGTCGTCGTGGTCACTTGCGCAGCGCTCGAAGTCGTAGTCGTGGTAGTGATCGTGGTCGTAGCTGGAGACGTGCTACTCCTCGTCGTTGTAGTGGTTGTCGTTGTCGGGACTTGAGCGATCGAAGAAATGCTTGAGGTAGGTGAAAGAGACGAGGCAGAGCTGGCGCTTGATGCCGGAGTACTGGAGGTCGTTGTGGTCGTTTTGGTCGTTGCCGCGCTTCCTGCTATTACGCGAATACCACCAACATAACCAGAAGCTGCCGTTACGAAAGTGCTAGCGCTGTGCTTCAGGTAGCAGTCTCCTGAACCTGTGCCGTTGACGCCGCCAACGAACTCCCAGGCCCCACAGGTAGCGTCTGCGTCACAAACGGCGAAACAGCCATTGAAGCCTGTTGTGACCGCAATGTGGGTGTAGCTAGTGGCGGTGGTGTCGCTACTACAGCCAATAACGTATGCAACCCCAGAAGGATCTGTGTAAGTCATACCATTGGCCGCTGGACACGATGGAGTTGAGGTTGCAGCTGCAGCCGAAGAAGTCGTCGTTGTGGTTGTGTAGAACTGGACTGCAGCAGGAGAGCTGGACGTGGATGAGATTGAAGGACTTGAGATTGTGCTCGAGCTGCGGCTGGTGGTAGTTGTTGTAGTCGTCGTGGTGGGTGTCAGAATTACTGCAGCAGAACTTGAGCTAGAGCTCGAGCTGGGGGCAGAACTTGAGCTTGAGCTGGACTTGGACGTAGTAGTTGATGTCGTAGTTGGAATCGGTACAGAGCTCGAGCTCGAACTCATGGTCATGCTTGAAGACTGCATTACTGATGCAACTGCTGAGGAGATCGCACTCGAAGCACTAGGAGTCATTGCGGAACCTACGAAAGACGAAGACATGGAAGAGCTGGCGCTCCCGGCTGTTGACGTGGTTGGCGCTGTGGAAGCAATTGACGACATGGCAGAGCTTGACATGGTAGCCATTGAAGAGCTAGGCAAGCTAGAAGCTGGAGTCTGAACGATACCAGCAGTGAAGCCCGGCGCATTGTTCGAGCCAGTAACTGAACTGAAAAGAGTGCAGGTGGTACCGCTATATGTGACGGCCATGCAGGTCGGTGTGATATCGCAGTCAGCCAAGCAAGCCTGGAAGGAAGGTTCTGTATCTCTTTCGGACAGAGCTCTCTTACGTGCACGTCCTGTATTGATGACGGTGCCAGTGTAGTTGGTGCTACCTTGGACTTGGTACGTAGCGCCATATGTATCAACATAGGCGGTGGGGGACGTTGTCGAGCTTGAGACAGTGGTAAGAGCAGTGGCTGTTGATGTAATTGTTGCCGATGGGCTACAAACGCCATAGCCTGGATCGCAATTATCTGCACTACAGTACTGATTGGTAGATCCGCACAATCCATTATGGCTGCAGCAAGCTCCAAAGATAGTGCCGGTGCAGGTTTGACCACCGTACTGAGGACCGCAGGTGCCCGTGGTAGAAACGTTGGCAGCTCCAGGAGTACTTATGGGGGTCGGTGTTGCGTTCATACCGCTTGCCGTACCCATGCTTGAAGCGGACATGGAGCTGCTTGAAGACGGCGCGATCAACGATCCTGAAGGATATTGATCTAGATTGCAAGTTCCGAAAGCGACTTGGCAACCAGTAGAGCAATACGCTTCAGAGCCACCACAGTATCCGTCCTTGCTACCTGCATTGTCTTAGTCTGATTCTCTCAAAGTACGAGACGTGGATAGTGCATACAGCAATCCCCAAAGTCCGAGCCTGCACAATCCTGGCCACTGCCAGCACCACAAATTCCGTTTGTTGAGAGTGCAGTCGGCGACACAACGCTACCGTCCCAGGTTGAACTTGGCGCAGTCGGCGGCGCAGAGTTGCCAGGCGCACTCCCAGGTATTGTCGGGGCCATCGTGGAGATGGGGGACGAAGTCATGGAATTGTTGGCAGACGGTATCGTACTGTTAGAGCTCAAACGATAAGGGCAGGAATCGACTGTAACGGTAAGCGATATGCTACACTACCATAATGGACTGACTCACCAGGATTGGCATAGATGTATATAGGACTCCAACCCCGGCGGGGTGTCATAGGCCCAATGAATTTGGCAAGAATCAATGCATTTTCCAAGAGCCCCGGGGGAAGTTTGTAGAATTGAGCCGTCCCGTTCGAGAAGTTCGAGTCTTTCCAACCAAGCATTGTACCGTTCACAAAGAAGGATGTTGATATGGGCCCAACGTCTTGAGAGACGGCAAAGGCCTGGTTCCTGATGCCATAGTTCGTCGAGGCGTAGAGACCGTCCAGTGTAGACAGTTGACCGTTGACTATCTGATACTGAGCAGCCTTCGAACAGTTCGTTGTGGTATTGCCGTTCGGCATGAGCCATGATTGTGTCTGTACTTGGCGGCGTTGATACCAGCCTGAAGGATCCACTTGGCTGATCTCAAGCAGAAAGGGCTGGCCGCCGTTTGCTGCGGAGTCGGTCCATGGCGTAGGACTGACGATGACTGTTGACTGTGCGACTGTCGCAGAGTCTGGTGTTGTAGAAGAAGCACTACATGCACTTCTCGGGAGTCTCACAGTAATGATCTCGCCATTGGCGACGAAAGAGAGATGAAAGAGAGGCAAGATGAGCGAAGTAAGAAGAGGCAGCCGCATGTCTCTTCACGTCTATTCGATGGCAGGACTACAGGGAGGAGTCAAACGAGTGTAGTAGATGTCGGAACTTTCGTACAGATGGAGGTGTCCAAGGGACCAAAACGAGCGACCTGAAGCGCAAAGGAATGACTGGAAGCTGCTTGTAACGACGGAGGAGAGTATGGAAGGTTGAGAACTTTGTCCATGTTTTCTGATGCTGGGAACATTGGAATGCAAAACAACGCTTGCCGCGTTCTGGAGACGCGCACCTGCCCCAGATCTAGCAATGGAATGCAGAGTAATTCAAGTCAGAGGAATGGCATCTTGCGTGCCTGAGCGCTCAATGGCGAGCTCCAACACAACGGAGAACTGGTTCCACCATGCAGCTGCCGCACGACTTCAGACTTCGAGCCTCCGTAACGAGCGTCGGGGCGACGAGCTACGGTCTGCTGTACGTGATGCAGCAGAATTCTGCATGTAGACTCGGAGATACAGCGCCTGACCTGGTTCATGTCGCAAGCATGTGCTAGACTCGTCCCTGATGGAAGAAGTGGACATAGGCATCACGTGACTCTATGAATTTTGTTGGACGGCTTGCTGGTTAGCGCAGGAAACACGCAGATGAAGGAAGATCAACAAATGTCCAGTTGCTCCTTGTCCCTCTTATGCTACTGGACCTCGACGTCGGGCCATCACTGTCCGATAGAAACCGCCCTAGATACTGCACACTTGACTCGTGCCGAACGTTTGAGTTCTGACGAGCGGAGACAATCAAAGGCCTCTTGGAGTCTGGTATCAGAGCGTGCTCGTTTGCTGTACAATCGTGTCTATTCCCTTGGCCAAACCAAAAGAGTGCCTTCCCGTAGCCGCTCAAAACAACAGCATTGCGCAAGAGAGCCTATCCTTGGAGTGAAGCTCGCATGGACAGATCTATCCAGAAGACGAAAGAACGTGGATCCTCCCCTGAGAGTCGACATGCAGATGACCTAGTAATGCAATCCAACGAAGCTCACTCTTACAACAAGATCATTCCCGCACCAGCCATGGCAGCGCCAACAGCGTACACACCGAGCTGCAACATGCCAAAGTTGAAGGCAGGAACTGTGACGAGGCCTGCCGCGGCTTTGGATGCAGTAGAGCTGGATCCTGAACCGGAGCCGGAGCCGGAGCCAGTGCCGCTTGGTGCGCTGGTGACGGTACCAGTACCCGCTGTCCCGGCCTGGCTGACCAACGCTCGGCATGCAGCATTCGGGCTTTGAGTAGCCTTCGTTGTGGCTGCACCGCCGAAGTCGCAAGCACTGGGGTTGTTGGTTTGGCCGGCTGCGTACTGGTTAAACGCAAAGGCGAGCTGCTCAGTGGCATTGCACATGCTGTAGGCACCAAAGTTCCCAAGCGTCGCATTGATGCCAGAGCAAGCGTTGCCGGGATAGCCACAGACGGTGCCGAACAACGTGCCGTAATCGGTAGTGCTGACCGATGACTTGACCACGCAGCTCAAGCCCTGGTACATACAGCTGCACAGTTGCGGGTTGGGCGATGGTGGAAGTGGTGATGCCGCGGCTCTCCAATCAGTTCCAGTGGCGGGGCAGCTCCGCGCCTGTGTGTTTGTTGGTGTGTACGACGCGCTGTTGACGCCGCTTGGGGTGACCTTGGCGATCTGGCTGGAAAGGGCAGTGAAGTCGGGAAGCTTGCTAACGGAGGTGTCACTGATGACCGACGCAAGACCTGCACACATGAGCCGGACTGTTTCGGCAAGGTCTACATCAGAAGCACTTACCGTAGTTGTTGGCCTCTTGGAAGTACATGTACACAATACCGCCGGACCACACGGGGGTCATGTTTGTTCCGTACAGTGCGCCAACCTCGGTGAATTGACGAGGCGATGGAGTGTTGCAGCCGTACTCGGCGAAGAACACCGGGACCGAGTAGCTTGCGAACTCCTGAGTACGGACGTCGAAGCCAGATTCGTGGAAGGTAGAATCTCCGCACCACGAGTAGATGTTGTAGCCCCAGAAATCGATAGCCGTTGCAGGGTCACCGCAGTTGAAGTAGCTAGCCAAGTTGGCGCGAATAGCTGCATCGTCGTTGGTGGCGTAACCGACGCCCATTGTCCGGTAGTTCTCCTGCTTGATGTACGCTTTTGTGTCCCGAACAGCAGCCTTGACGAACGCACTCGCGCCAGTGTTGTTCGCCTGGTTGGAGACTTCGTTGCCAGCAAAGAATCCCAGGACGTTCGTGTAGTTGGCTAGCGAGTCGACAACACTGGTGTAGCGCGCATACAGGTCATTGTTCCACGACGGGGTGTCTCTGTTGATGGATTGGCTGGGCTGTGAAAGATCCGCAATCAAGTAGATGCCGGCGTTTTGCAGCATCTGCATACACTTTGTATGGTCTTGTGTGGGGTCGATGGCATACACGCGGATCGTGTTGGTTTGCAGCTGTTGCAGCAGCGGAATGTCTCGAGCGCATGCGGCGGCGTTTGCGAGAGGATCGCTGTACTGAGTCTTCGCGGATGAGGAATTGGCGTTGATGATGTCTTGCTGGTAGGCAACTCCTTTCATAAAACTAGCGTGTCTCGTCAGCGATTTGGAAAGACCGTCCACTTGGAGGGCGAAGCTTACAACTGAGTGCCATTGGTCTTGTAGAAGAACTTGGACCCCTTGATGACAATGGGGTCAACGTCTGCTGCTACGACGGACGAGGCAAGCAGAGAGGCCGCAGCAATCGCGGTCGACGCGAAGCTGAACCCCTTCATGACGACTGTGGAGTGTAAAGGCGAGTGTTGACGGTGGTAAAGTTGTTGGTGTCAGACGGAAGGCCTCGTAAGTGTGTAGAGTATAGTACAGTCTCTGGCAGTAACGCGCCGTTGGAAAGTCAAGCAGCCAAGATAACGACTGTAAGGAAGTAGCTATTAGGGCAGGAGCTTGTGAGGTAGGAGAAATTGAAGATGGTGTTTTGGAGAAAGTGGTGAGTGAGGTAGGGACCACTGACGACCGGGGGTCACCAAGGGAATTGAAGACGCGAAGAGCTGGATTCCTCCCGAAGCGGCAAGGTGTGGACAATCGGCATGGAAGCATGGAATCGACGCGCAAGCACCTCACCAACATCAGTCACGGAAACAGCGGATGCGCAGTTCTCAGGCCAGTCGTCCTGTGCTCGATTGTCTGGGCTGAGGTACCTACACTGCCCTAGACTGTGCTACTCCATGCAGGCCAGCAGCAGCAGCAGCTTCTGCAGAACCATACGCGTCTACCACCACCTGAAAAGCTATTGTTTACTCGTAGGTCATCACAGAGGCTGTACATGTACCAGTTGTCGCAGGAATCCTCATCGAAACCTGGTGCTCGGTACGTTCGTAGTGGCAAAAGGCCATTTTTCCCCTGAAACATGGCCGCAAGGATTCCTTGTCACTGTCTCAGCTTGTAGAGCACAAGACCACCTCGTTCTCATACACGTCGTAGCAGCTGGAGTGCTCTCAAACACCATCTAGTCACTGTCGCAGGTTGTCGCCGCCCTATTCTTGTCTCTGTTTCCAAGTTGCGTTTGCACTAATCAAACATGCCTGCAAGACTAGGCGTTTCAACAGCGACATGGATTGCGTCTCCGTCAGTGGAAGCTCCTTTTGTTGCCACAACCAATCGACCGGCATATGCATAGCTTACCGTAGCACTTCGAGCGATAAGTTGCCACCTTATCGTGCTTCGGCACGGCCAGCTCGAAGCCTTGCTTGAGCGACTATTTTTGTGTGTGCCCGTCATGACGTTGCTATGCAAGCATTCGGACTTTTCAGCGGTTGACATGGGCTTGCAAGTACAGCACTTGTTTCTTCGTTGATGGGAAACCGCCGCAGAGTGATGGAGACCCGTGGATATGTCCTACATTCGTAGGAGATGAAGGAATTCCACGTCAATCGCAACGTACCTTGGCCGTCCGAAGCAGGATCGAGCCCAACTCAGAATCGTCGACGGCAGCGCGAGCCAGGTACGGTACCTACCTCACATCCGGCAGCGATTGCCATTGGGCAGATCATGTCCCGGCGCAGCGATAGTTTGCTTTTCTGTTGATGGAAGCCGTCAGAGGGCGCACCCGTTGAGTGGCTGTTTGGCCTGCGTGAAGGACGGACTCTGCACAAGCACTGGTCCTCGTTGCCCCCGTCCTTGATCCAATCTCGCTCTCGCTCTTGCCTCACGCCGGCGCAAACACGGTCCGCTCTGCGCTTTTTGGTGCCTTCCGTGCCTTACGGTGACTTACCTCAGCGTCTCTGCCCTTGTACCTCGCTAACGTGACGGCCGCCGCCCCCTTCACAAAACTGGTTCAACGCCAACCCCCTTTGTCTTTTTCTCTTCCTCCTGGGCCACCTTTGCTGCGACCGCCGTTCGTTTCTGTCCTCCCCAGCATCGCACCGTACTTTCGTGTCTCTCTGTTGGCGACTCGACACTCGCTCGAGAGGAAAGTCGGGCAATCTCTGATTGAAGCAGATCCGGAAGTTTGAGTCAAGGCCGCCAATCAGCTGTGAGGGCAACTGCACTGCAGCATCTTGGTCTATTTCCCGGTCCGCCGCGCGTTCTCAGGGCAACACCCCCCTCAAACACTTCTCTTCGCTGGCCATCAACATCATCCTCCACCGTACTACAAGCCTGTCTCACTCTTCCTTCCATTGACTGTGTTGGAGAGGAGCCTTCTTTGTTTTGGCTACTCGCCTGGACCCTCACTGCCTGCACCGCGACACTCGCTCCCACAACAAACTTCGGTTCCATAGTTGAATCGATCCCACATTCCAAAACACACGGACGACTCCTCGCATTCCTTTGCACACGTCAGGTCTGGCAGATGGTACACGCTTGACGTGAGTCTTCCTGCAACCTGCTCGCTCTCAGACCGTCCATGCCTTTGTTCTTCTGACCCACTCTTCGCTTCACCCATTCGTGAGAAGCACGTCGATGCTGACTCCTGTCCCGACAGTAAACTCTAATACTCTCACGTCATGTCGGGCCATCCTCAGGGAGGTCACTACGATGATGGTTACGGTCACCCTCAACAAGAGGGCGATGCGTACTATCAGGATGAGCACAATCAAGCCTATTACGATCACAACCAGGGCTACGAGCATCATGCGCAACAAAACGGTGACGGCTACTATGACGAAGGGTAGGTGGGACTTGAGATGGTCGAACCATTGGGGCTGACTCGTATCGCAGTGGCTACTACAACGGTAATGAACTGGGCGAGCACCCCGAACACGGCGCTCAATACCAACAAGACAATGGCTACTACGGTGCCAACCCTCAAGGGTACCAGGATGAGTACTACAACGACCAGTACTACGACCAGGGAGCTCCAGCTGCCGGGCAGCAGCCGCAACATGGCCAACAGCCAGCGTAAGCACACAGAACACTCTCACGTACTCGAATCTACAGCGACTGACGCTGTTGCAGTCCCAAGAAGGGCCGTCGAGGCCACGACTCAGAGGAGGACTCCGAGACGTTCAGCGACTTCACCATGAGATCGGACATGGCTCGTGCTGCGGAAATGGACTACTACGGTCGTGGAGACGAGAGATACAACATCTACAACGAAGGGCAACAAAGCCGTGGCTACCGTCCACCGTCGTCCCAAGTATCGTACGGTGGCAACCGTTCGTCTGGTGCATCAACGCCCATCTACGGTATGGACTACAACAACGCCTTGCCGGCCGGCCAACGCTCGAGAGAGCCATACCCGGCGTGGACCTCCGATGCTCAGATTCCTTTGTCAAAGGAAGAGATTGAAGATATCTTCCTGGATCTGACGGCCAAATTCGGGTTTCAACGGGACAGCATGCGAAACGTGTTTGACCACCTAATGACGCTCCTAGATTCCCGCGCGTCACGCATGTCGCCAAATCAGGCTCTGTTGTCCCTACACGCTGACTACATTGGCGGCGAGAATGCCAACTATCGCAGATGGTACTTTGCCGCCCACTTGGATCTAGACGATGCGGTCGGCTTTGCAAACATGAAGCTCGGAAAGGCGAACCGGAGGACTCGGAAAGCTCGCAAGGCGGCCAAGAAAAACTCCGCTGCTCCTCAAGACGAGGAATCGACCTTGGAGTCTATGGAGGGAGACAACAGCCTGGAAGCTGCCGAGTATCGCTGGAAGACTCGGATGAACCGGATGTCACAGCATGACCGCGTTCGGCAAATTGCGCTTTACCTGCTATGCTGGGGCGAAGCCAACCAAGTACGCTTCATGCCCGAGCTTCTTTGCTTCATTTTCAAGTGCGCGGACGACTATCTCCACTCTCCCACATGCCAGAACAAGGTGGAACCGGTTGAGGAGTTCACCTACCTCAACAACATCATTACTCCGCTCTATCAGTTCTGCAGAGACCAAGGATACGAAATCCAGGATGGCAAATACGTGCGCAAGGAGAGAGACCACAACAGGATCATTGGATACGATGACTGCAACCAGCTGTTCTGGTATCCGGAAGGCATTGAACGTATCATCATGGAGGACAAGACGCGATTGGTCGACTTCCCACCTGCCGAGCGCTACGACAAGCTGAAAGATGTGCACTGGAAGAAGGTGTTCTTCAAGACCTACAAAGAGACCCGATCGTGGTTCCACATGATCACAAACTTCAACCGTATTTGGGTCATCCACATCACGGCCTTCTGGTTCTACACTGCATTCAACTCTCCTACCATCTACACCAAGAACTACCAGCAGCAACTCAACAACCAGCCAAACGCGGCTGCTCACTGGTCCGCCGTCGCTCTCGGTGGTACTCTCGCATCGTTCATCATGATCCTCGCTACCTTGGCCGAATGGGCGTACGTCCCACGGAAATGGGCCGGCGCCCAGCATCTGACCAAGCGTCTGTTCTTCCTGCTTGGTGTTTTCGCCATCAACATTGCACCAAGCGTCTACATCTTCGGCGTCAGCCAGACGGGCAAGATCGCACTCATCTTGGGAGTCGTTCAGTTCCTCATCGCCCTGGTCACTTTCTTCTTCTTCTCGGTCATGCCTCTGGGCGGTCTTTTCGGAAGCTATCTCACGAAGAACTCTAGACGCTACGTCGCCAGCCAGACATTCACCGCCAGCTTTCCACGTCTTCACGGTAACGACATGTGGATGTCGTATGGCTTGTGGGTCATGGTCTTCGCCGCCAAGCTGGCCGAATCGTACTTCTTCCTGACGCTGTCTTTCCGCGACCCGATCCGCATCCTATCCACGATGAAGATAAACTCATGTCTCGGTGATGCCATCATTGGAACCGCCCTGTGCAAGTACCAGCCGAAGATCTTGCTCGCTCTCATGTTCTTCACCGATCTCATTCTGTTCTTCCTCGACACCTACCTTTGGTACATTATCCTGAACACGGTCTTCTCCGTCGCCCGGTCATTCTACCTCGGTGTCTCCATCTGGACCCCGTGGAGGAACATTTTCTCCCGGCTGCCAAAGCGAATCTACTCCAAGATCCTGGCGACAACAGACATGGAGATCAAGTACAAGCCCAAGGTGCTCATATCGCAGATCTGGAACGCCATTGTCATTTCGATGTATCGTGAGCACCTGCTGGCCATCGACCACGTGCAGAAATTGCTCTATCATCAGGTTCCATCTGAACAGGAGGGCAAGAGGACCCTTCGCGCGCCAACATTCTTTGTCTCACAGGAGGATCACTCTTTCAAGACGGAGTTCTTCCCCGCACGGAGCGAAGCCGAACGTCGTATCTCGTTCTTCGCGCAATCTCTGTCCACGCCCATCCCTGAGCCGCTCCCTGTCGACAACATGCCAACGTTCACCGTTATGATTCCCCACTACAGTGAAAAGATCCTGCTCTCTCTTCGTGAGATCATCCGTGAGGACGAACCATACTCTAGAGTCACCCTGCTTGAGTATTTGAAGCAGCTTCATCCTCACGAGTGGGATTGCTTTGTGAAAGATACCAAGATTCTTGCCGACGAAACCTCTCAATTCAACGGCGACTATGAGAAGAACGAAAAAGACACCGCGAAGAGCAAGATCGATGACCTGCCGTTCTACTGCATCGGGTTCAAATCAGCTGCGCCCGAATACACGCTACGAACTCGTATCTGGGCTTCTCTCCGATCGCAAACTCTGTACCGCACAATCTCTGGGTTCATGAACTACAGCCGCGCAATCAAGCTTCTCTACCGCGTTGAGAACCCGGAAGTCGTTCAGATGTTCGGTGGCAACTCCGATAAGCTTGAGCGCGAACTTGAGCGAATGGCGAGACGCAAGTTCAAGATCGTAGTCTCCATGCAGCGTTACGCCAAGTTCTCCAAGGAGGAGAAGGAGAACACCGAGTTTCTGCTCCGCGCTTATCCCGACCTTCAAATCGCTTACCTCGATGAGGAGGCTCCGGCAGTCGAGGGCGAGGACCCGCGCTTGTACTCCGCTTTGATTGACGGTCATTCCGAACTCATGGAAAATGGCCTGCGTCGTCCGAAGTTCCGCATCCAGCTATCTGGCAATCCTATTCTGGGTGACGGAAAGTCCGACAATCAGAACCACTGCATCATCTTCTACCGTGGCGAGTACATCCAGCTTATCGATGCCAACCAAGACAACTACCTCGAAGAGTGTCTCAAGATCCGAAGCGTCCTGGCCGAGTTCGAGGAGATGACAACAGACAACGTCTCCCCCTACACTCCTGGCGTGGCCCCGACCAACTTCAATCCCGTAGCCATCCTAGGTGCGCGCGAGTACATCTTCTCGGAGAACATCGGTATCCTTGGTGACGTCGCAGCTGGAAAGGAGCAGACGTTCGGAACACTATTCGCTCGTACCCTCGCTCAAATCGGTGGAAAGCTCCACTATGGTCATCCTGATTTCCTCAACGGTATCTTCATGACCACCCGCGGTGGTGTCTCGAAGGCGCAGAAAGGTCTCCATCTCAACGAGGACATCTACGCTGGTATGAACGCGCTACTCCGTGGTGGTAGGATAAAGCATTGCGAGTACTACCAGTGTGGCAAAGGTCGTGATCTTGGGTTTGGGTCTATTCTCAACTTCACCACAAAGATCGGTACTGGTATGGGCGAACAGATGTTGTCTCGCGAATATTACTACCTAGGCACTCAACTCCCTCTCGACAGGTTCCTGTCCTTCTACTACGCTCACCCCGGCTTCCACATCAACAACTTGTTCATCATCCTGTCGGTGCAGCTCTTCATGTTCTGTCTGATCAACCTGGGAGCCTTGAAGCACGAGACGATCGTCTGCGACTACAACAAGAACGTACCGATCACGGACCCTCTCCACCCAACTGGTTGCGCCAACCTTGTGCCGGTCTTCGACTGGGTTCAACGTTGCGTCGTGTCCATCTTCATCGTGTTCTTCATCTCGTTCGTACCTTTGGTCGTTCAGGAACTCACGGAACGTGGCTCATGGCGCGCTGCAACTCGCCTCGCCAAGCACTTCTCGTCTCTCTCGCCACTGTTCGAGGTCTTCGTTTGCCAGATCTATGCCAACGCACTTCACCAGGATCTCTCGTTCGGCGGAGCTCGCTACATCGGTACCGGTCGTGGTTTCGCGACAGCACGCATGCCTTTCGGTATTCTGTACTCGCGTTTCGCAGGCCCTTCGATCTACATGGGTGCTCGATCGCTGATGATGCTGCTCTTCGCAACCTTGACCGTATGGGGTTCCTGGCTGATCTACTTCTGGGTGTCTTTACTCGCGCTCTGCATCTCGCCCTTTCTCTTCAACCCGCACCAGTTCTCGTGGAACGACTTCTTCATTGACTACCGCGAGTTCCTGAGGTGGCTCTCTCGCGGAAACACAAAGTCACACAGCGCTTCATGGATTGGATTCGTTCGCCTGTCTCGCACTCGCATCACTGGTTTCAAGAGGAAGGCTTTGGGAGAACCATCGTCCAAGCTTTCGGGCGACACTCCTCGTGCCGGCTTCACCAACTTGTTCTTCAGCGAGATCGTTGGTCCGATCTTCCTCGTGGCCGTCACTCTGATTCCGTACCTGTTCATCAACGCACAGACCGGTGTGACTTCCGCGAACAACCCGGATGCCAATCTCAAGGCTTCCAACGCATTGATCCGTGTGGCGCTGGTGGCCTTTGGTCCGATCGCGGTCAACGCCGGTGTCGCCATTGGGTTCTTCGGAATGGCTTGCTGCATGGGACCTCTATTCAGCATGTGCTGCAAGAAGTTCGGTGCCGTCTTGGCAGCCGTGGCCCACGCCATTGCCGTCATCATGCTCCTTGCGTTCTTTGAGGTCATGTTCTTCCTGGAGTCTTGGAGCTTCTCCAAGGCCTTGCTTGGCATGATCGCGGTCATTGCGCTCCAGCGCTTCATATTCAAGCTGATTGTCGCGCTTGCCCTGACCAGAGAGTTCAGAGCGGATACTTCGAACATAGCTTGGTGGACGGGCAAGTGGTACTCCATGGGCTGGCATTCCATGTCTCAACCAGGCCGCGAGTTCCTCTGCAAGATCACCGAACTGGGCATGTTTGCTGCAGACTTCATACTGGGCCACATCCTCCTCTTCTTCATGCTACCACCGTTGCTCATTCCCTACATTGACAAGTTCCATTCCGTCATGTTGTTCTGGTTGCGTCCTAGGTACGTTGACAACTCTCGCTCATGCACGCATCCCGTTGCTAACATCTCGCAGCCGTCAAATCCGACCTCCCATCTACTCACTGAAGCAATCAAAGCTGCGAAAGAGGCGTGTCATCCGCTACGCGATCCTGTACTTTGTCATGCTCGTCATCTTCATCGTTCTCATTGTGGGTCCAATCGTCGCTGGCAAATACTTGGGCGGCATCTCCATCCCGTTGAACCTTCTTCAGCCAACTGGACTGAACCACAACGACACGAACAACCTGTTCACGGGTACTGCCCTGGTCAACTTCCCTGGCGAAACAGCAGCAGCGACCGCCGCCGCGACTGCCACACCCACTGCAAGACGCATGATGCACTTTTAGACGCTCTATCCGTTTTATTGTCGTGTGGAGGCTTCGCCAGAAGCAGGTTCTCTACTCGGTTCATGTCCACGCGTTGTGTAAAACACGTTCAATCATCACGTTTGCGATTGCCGTGATATAGACAATAAATGTAATCCCGCTGCTGTATGTTCGCAGCTTTTCTTTCACAAGTCGTGTCTCTAGGTCTGAAGGATTAGACGGAAGGACGGATGGGCGTGTGTGTGCTGTTTAACGGGTTGAAGGTGCAACCGTTTAGGTGCCCTTTGGCGTTTCGCTCGCTTTGCCTACACACTCTATATTGATGGGCAGGGGAATCCGGTCATAGTTCCTTTATTACATAGCAATTGACTACTATCATAACAGAATGCTCTCACGACTTCGAGGTGACCTAACCTTGCAAGTTCGATCATCCGATGTGCCGGTATATACCTACTGGCGAGCTGGTTTCGAGGACCCTTACAATCGTAGAATGACATCTCCTTGCATCGCCTTCGTGCAAACAGACCAAACCTGCAGCAACGTGCACCAAAGCTTACTCACCTACCGCCGAGGGGTCGCAACCGTCAACATGGACCTGCAAGACGTTCAGAGCACCTTTCTTCGACTCTTGGACGAGTCCGCTACCCAATTCCAGAGGCTCCCTGGGTCCGCAATCCTCCTCAGGTACATCAAGTCTAGCTACCAGAATGATCCCGTACGGTCCGCCGTGGAATTGTTCCTCTTCCTCTTCGCCGTCAGATATCTCCTTGCGCCTACGTACTCCACGCAAAAAACTCATGTGCCGTTGACCGAAAACGTGAGCATCACCAGGACTGATGCGCGACAATCGTGCTGATTCATGGGTAGGAGATTGACGAACTTGTGGAAGACTGGACGCCCGAACCTCTGGTTGCGCCGCAAACAGTCTTTGAGGAAGCGGAGAACGAGAAGCGTCCTGTCATAGTTGGGTAGCGCACACCTCCTCCTCCTCTCTCCATTCGCCGCCCTGCTGAACAGTTCCAGGCCTACGGGGCCAAAGTCCAAACTCTCGAACGGCCGAACCGTCACCAATCTCGCCTCGTACAACTTCTACAATTTCGTCGGTAACGAAGCTCTCAAAGAGAAGGCAATCCAGACACTCCGCACGTATGGCGTTGGACCTTGCGGTCCCCCAGGCTTCTACGGCACACAGGACGTCCACATGAAGACGGAAGCAGACATCGCATCACACCTTGGCACAGCGGCCTGTATCGTATACGCGCAGTCCTTCTCCACCATTTCAAGCGTCATCCCGGCATTCTCAAAGCGTGGCGACATCATCGTCGCGGACAAGGCCGTCAACTATGCCGTACGGAAGGGCTTACAAATATCGAGGAGCACGGTCAGGTGGTACGAGCACAACGATATGGAGGACCTGAGGAGGGTGCTGGAGAAGGTCACGAAAGAGCAGGCGAAGAAGCCGTTGACACGGCGATTCATCGTCACGGAAGGGCTTTTCGAGAACGTAGGGGACATGCCCGACCTACCGCGAGTGGTGGAGCTGAAATACCGGTACAAATTCCGGCTGATACTGGACGAGACGTGGTCGTATGGCGTGTTGGGCAGGACCGGGCGCGGCCTCACCGAGCATCAGCACGTCGATGCGCGAGAAGTCGACATGATCATCGGCTCGCTGGCCGGCCCGCTGTGCGCAGGCGGCGGCTTCTGTGGCGGCAGCGAGGAGGTCGTCGAGCACCAACGCATCTCTGCCGCATCCTACACCTTCTCTGCCGCATTGCCCGCCATGCTGGCCACGACTGCGAGCGAGACGTGCCGCATCTTGCAGGAGAACCCGGAGATCATCACGCAGCTGCGAGAGAACATCAAGACCATACGCGCACAGCTAGACCCACGCAGCGACTGGGTCGTCTGCTCCAGCTCGGTGGAAAACCCGATCATGTTGCTGGTCCTCAAGCCGGACGTGGTCGAGTCCAAACGACTCAGTGTTGGCGACCAGGAGCAGACACTCCAAGACTGCGTGGACGAAGTAAGTCGGACATCAACCTTCTGAGAGACACCCTTTACTGATCTGCCGAACAGTGTCTCGCGAACGGCGTGCTCGTCACACGCCTCAAAAGCATGCCGCCGGCCCTCGGCGCCGCACCGCGCGATCGGGGATGGCAGCCCCAGCCGGCACTCAAGGTCTGCGTGACGACGGGCTTGTCGAAGAAGGAGATTGAGAAGGCGGGTGTGGTTATCAGACATGCCATCACCAAAGTCATGACCCGGCGCAAGTGAGTGGGATGGTGGTGTAGGTCCCTGGAGTCGGGCGTGTCTGCGTGATTATAGCGCGGGAGCGGATCGTCCGGAACATGACTGAAGGGGGGCTGCCGCTTCTTCGCTTTCGTCGACGCCTGTGCTCGAGACCCTGGCGCTTTGTACTATACCGTGCTACACTGTACCGTAACATGCTCCGTCTGCATTGCTCTGCGGCACGTTCATGGGTTGAAGCCCATCTCGGTCACTGCGCCGTCATCCACTTTCACGAAAGACGAAAACGTGAGCATCGAGCACTGCCGGACAGTCGTGGGATACTCTGATCGGAGAATGCTTCTTTACGATGTAAGCTCCCGACTGAGCAACACCCATGCCCGAGATGGTATCTACAAGGCCACGGCCAGGTGCTGCCATTACCGTCCATGGCTCCCCTATCTACGCAGCAAGATGTCGACGGCGGCCGGCAGCCCGAAGCTCGACTGAACAGCTCGGAAGAAAAACACACACAGTTTTGAAAGCACGAGCTCACTCTCCCGCGCCGAACATGTCAGCCACACCTCCCAGATCCGGGGACTTCGTCCTCGCAGCAGGCGGCGGCTGCTCAACCTCCATGAACCGCTGCTGCATCGCCGAGCGCGCCTTCCTCGGATCCGGGCGCTCGATCCTGCCCGCCTCGTGGATGCTGACGCCTCTGATGAGCTTGAGCAGATCCAGCACCAGCGCGCGCTGCTGGCGCTCGTTCTTCGTGCCGTAGATGCGCGCCGTCGCCAGATCGACCTTCTTCTCCGTCATGCCGGGCAGGGCGAGCAGGACGGCGCGGACGGTGTTGGTGCGCGAGCCGTAGAGCAGCAGGATCGCGCCGATCAGCTGCGCGAGGTCTTTCTGCAGCTCGACGAAGTAGGCGTCGTTGAGTGACGTGATGCACGCCATCAGCACCTCCTTGGAGATGAACTCGCGCACTTGCGGCGCCGGCGGGACGGAGGAGGTGAAGTCAGGGATCATGTCTCGCAGGACGCGGCAAATCAGTGTGCAGCAGCGGGAGTCGTGCACGCGGAGGGCGTGCGTGCAGAAGAGGATCAGTGGCTCCAGCACGCTGGGATCCGAGACTATGAAGCTGCGCATCGAGAGACCTTTGGATGCGCCGCCAGGGCTGGAATCTGGCGTAAAACCTAGGGACGTGTTAGTCTGCAGCTGGATTTGAGTGTGATCGCATCTGCTTACTTTGGGGTTGCGCACTGAGTAAGGACGACACGAAATTGACAGCAGTCCATGTCAAATTCCGTAGGATACTTTCAGCCTTCATCTCGTCGCCAAGGTCATCGTCTTCTGCAGCTTCTCGAGTCCTCCGATTGATGACCTCCCACTCGGAGCTGATCTTCCTGTCGATTTGAGCGAACAAGCTTGTCAGCAGAGGTGGCAGAAACCGAGCTCGGAACTGCGCCGGACAGCCGTCGACTATAGATATCGACACGCTCAGCAGAATCGATAGGTGGTGGGCCGACAAAGCATGCGCGTTTGAGAAGAGTGCTTGAGCCAACGGTTCGGGTAGTTCCTTGTAGCCGTAGAACTGCTCTCGAAGTTTGGTCATGCCGTATAGAATTTGGTAGCACTGTTCGCGAACTTGTCTAGCCGTGCCTCGTACGGTGGATGCGAACCCTTCCATACTAGACCGTGAGCCACTGACTCTAGCATAGAACTCATCTCTGCTTTCATTCGATATGCCGGCTTGCCAGAATCGGTCGGTGAGAACCCTCTCCATGACCATTTGCAATTCACTGGGAAGATGTGACCAGCTGGTCATGTCGTTAAAGGCTTGAGCATGGCTGGCAAAGCTACGTCAGAAAGTGATCGACAACATGTGTACGTGGAAGCACACCTTATCAGTTTGAGGAGGTTGGGTAAAATTGCGGGAATGGCGTCCCCCCACAATGCACTGGCTGTCCGATACGTCTGCGCTGACTCGCGAAGCTTCTCCGTAGATGCTGCAAGCAGGGACTTGGTCATTCTAAGAGGTGATTTCTGACCCCGTGAGCTACAGGGTAAAGTAACGTACTCGGATCACGTACCTCAAGGCGCTCTACAATTGCAGTCTGCTCCGCCTGAGCAATTGTATCCAACTGATGCATTGGCCAGTCATCCACTTCAGGGAATCGATGAGCCAGAAAGAATTCAGGCAACTGTCCCAGTCCAATGTAATTACAGAAGCCTGGGAACGTAGAGAGTAATTCGGTGAGTTCGGGGGTTTGCCAGGCCTCTCTTACAAGTGACATCGAATCGTGGAGGCGCGCTTGACGTGTGTTCTCGTCTAGGGTCGTTGACCGAAGGCTACTATTATGAGTCTCTGTCTCTGGGACGATGATGGGTGCGCTTACATGATGATAAACAAGAACGCCCGATAGCTCCATTGCTGTCTGGCTATGGCGCCTGAACGGCCGAGTATCTCGTAGATTCGACGTTCGAAGCTATCGTAGTGTGCCTGTCGAGCAGTCAGTAAAAGCTCGCATAAGGTTGGAGAACGTCCGCCGTTACCAAGAAGTAGTCTGGGAACATAACAGCCAACCTCTGGAGCTCCGTTGCGCGGCCGCTCTCAAGATTCTGGACAGCCTCTGAATATCGCGGTATGTTTGGATCGTCGATGATATTCATTGATAGCAGATATCCGGCAAGGCGCAAGGCAAAGTCCGGTTCTGCATGGAATGCCTTTGTCGCAAACGTGGCAAACAACTGAATGACTTTCCTCCTGATTTCTGGGTCCTGCAAAGCAATGAGCCGACTGTATGGAAACAGCGTTTGGTGGACAAGATTCGAGACTCTGATTTGGCTCAAAGCTAGTTCAGAGCGTTGCAGCGGATCATGAGAACGCGAACTTGTGTCCTACACGAGTTTCCAAAACGTACCTCGAACTGCATGTCCATGAATCTTCCACACCATTGTTCAAGATCCGATTGCAGTTGCTTCTGCGGAGTATTCTGGGTCCCGATTAGTGGTCGCAACTTCTTCTCGATGTACAACGCACATCATGTTCCCCATTGGCCTCGGATTCCGCTACCCAATTCAGGTAGCCTTTCACTGCAGCCTCAACAACCGTAACCTGAGCGTCAGCTCGAAGTACTGGGATCGAGTCTCTCGAAAAAGTTTCGGCTGGGGACACAGTCAGTCACGATGCAGACAGATGAGAGATCAGGACAAGGGTCCAGCGTCCGATGACACAGGATGATCTCGTCAAGCTGGAAGGTCATTCCTTAATGTTTGGAAGGATTGGGATACACGACCTTGCTCACCTCGAAAGTTGGGTTGGTCTTGATACAGACGTTCCTGAAACAGCTGCTCGCTCTGGCTTAGTATGTGAGGAATTGCATCGTAGGGTCTCGAATGCGTGATCGCCTCGATCACTTCAAGGCAATACCTTCGATAGTTCCCTAGAAAAGCGTGTTTTTCTGGCACTGTGTCGATGTCCTCGTGAAGGAACAGGACTGTAGGTTCATTTGAATCTTCAGGCAAAGCTTCGTATCGGAACAGCCGTTGACTGCAGGACTGTAGCAGTGGAGGGAAGCATTGAAGAAGAACGTCTGTCACTTGGAGATCGCGGGATTTGAGATGTTTGGCCCAAAAGTGCAACACTGGGATGGAAACGACCAGACTTGGATTGTTGAGTACCTCCATCAAGATGGCATAGAAGGCTTGCAATTCGGTATTCTCGGGTGTGAGACGGAAGCGTTGCCATACGTGACCACCTATGATGGATAGAAACTGTTCGTATAAGTCTTTGGCACCTATGTTCATACCGATCCAAACGTCCATGACATCTCGTACTGGACCTTCGTACCTCAGTAAGTTTCTTGGACAAGATGTACTTGGCATGGTCCAAGTCATAAATGTCAACGAGGGACCAGTTGTAGACATCTCTTAGTACGGCTAGGTTGTCGGATCTTAACAAGTAGCGGATCATTTCAAGCAGATCGGTATCAGCGTCAAACACCTTGTGAGAGTACATGCGTTCGTAAAATGCAGTTAGGGCTTCCACTGCTGCCTGTAAAAGTTAGCAGAAGATCCAACACGCACACGGAGCTACGTGCTCACCGTCTGCAACGACAGGTCGGGAATGGCAAGGTATCTGTAATAAGTCTCAACGCATCGTGCATCACGCATAGACGTCGAATTGACCCAGACCATTGCGGTCCTTAAAGTGCTCAGAGCTTTGACCGCACATGAACGGGTCTGCTGGTCTTGCAAAGCGTCATGCATAAGGCACTGATCCAAGAATTCGGACAGTCTCCTCAGCCATCCGTCGCCTCGAGATCGAACTTCCAGTGTTGAGCCTCTCGACGAAGAATGCTCGTCGAATACAGCGGCTGGTACGAAAATCTCCCAACAGGCGAGGCCAAGATCGTCACCTCGTAACCCGGCGACATGGT
>NAJN01000377.1:0-24469 GCA_005059845.1 Cryomyces minteri
TTCAGCATGCTAAAGTGAGAGACTCATGGCTTCGGACGTCCCGTCCAGCTGTATCACCTCTACTTGTAACCCGGCATCACCGCCTCCGCCCGCCACGCAAGCCATCAAAGTCATCTTCGAAGAAACGCAGCGGCGAAGCTCTTAGATCAACGAGCCTAGAAGAAGACCCAGATAGCGCTAGGACTCCACTCATCTCCGCAGCCACCGTCCCCGCTTCCAAGCACGTCCTCCAATACCACCGAGCACGCGAGCTCTACATGCACAATTACATAGCCGGAGTCAGCAACGCGAGCTTCGGAAGTTCGCGCAGAGAACGCAAGACCGAAGCGTTCCATCGCTATCGTTTCAACGTCGCCTAGCTCGAGAAAGCTGAGCCTGGCTGCAACCCCGAACCCACGATCCTCAGTTCACCCCAGCACATGCACTCCCTTCAACTGTCGGATCATTGCCATCGAACCCTTCTCCGACGTCGAGCTCGCTACCTAAGACTAGGAGACGCGCAACGCCGTCCAGCGTGCAGCATAGCAAACCGAAAACATCACACTACAGACGCACTGTCTGGGGCGTAGGATGGTGGACAGTGAAAGTTATCCTTCCTACGAGCTCGAAGCCGTAGCTATATACGCGTGCGCATATGTGTGGATGTGGGACTGATGTAGCATAACATATCTAGTCTGCACAAAGGAGTTTCGCTACAGCGGCAGTATCATCTAATACTAAGGCTTCCCACGTAACGCTAAGCTCGCTACAGCCAATCTGCAAATACTATAAGACGAATTCATGCACTCTTAAACACGATAGCATCTCGATAAACTATGAAATTAGCCGTTCTACTAAGCCCGTTAGGTCCTTCGCTGTCTCGTCTGCCGTCCCAAGTCTACGTCTTGTCGCCGACGCTCGTTCCTCGCCTCCGCCCGATCCTCAAACCATGTCTTTGCTGAAGCGGCACGACGACTCCTCTACCGATTACTCTTCTACGTACCTCGAATCACTGACAGATCTCGAAGGCACAGCGACCGACTTGTGCTGGTACATCTCGAATCATGAGCACATGGCACTCTCTCTGTGCTTGTCTCTCGCAGCGACCGTGCATCGACCCAGTGCTACGAGGTCCACCAAACCTGCGCGGCTCCACGATCCAATCGTGACCTCGTTTACTACTGAGGATATCAGGCAAGGTCTTCCGAACGCTAAGCTGAAGCAGCGAGAGAGCACCGGGTGAAGCTGCGGCGAGTGTTCGCCTGTGCCGCCTAAGACGTGCTAGGCGGCAGTCCTAAGACGGCGTTACAGTATCGTTGTCCTGTAATACAGCGGCTGTCAAGCGTACGACGTGGAGGGTTCTACGCGATGTCCGTGTCCTGCGCTGTGTCCGCTTGTGGTATTGACTGGCCTCATGGAGTCCAAATGGTGCGTGGAGCTTGCTTCGTCTCGTCGATCCAGGTCGCGTATAGGGTCTTGACCGCTTCCATGTGCTCGAGCGCGATGCTAAACGACTGATTAGAAGATGCAGGACTTGCGGATCTCGTAGCTGGTGTCGCCATCTGGTGAGAAACGACGCGTGTCATTTCTTGAAGCTGTCCTAACAGCACCGCGAGGTTGTTCTCATTGCGAAGGACGTCCGGGTTGACGTGTTCGGGGTGCTACATTGCTCTTGGCGCGGACCACTTATAGCTGCTGAATGGAGAGTCCAACCTAACGAATGTCATACAGGTCACACGCAATGGCTCTCATCGTCAGCATATAGAGCTGACTTGGTTGCGGTGCATAGAAGGAGCGCATGTTAATGACTTGATGAAGCGGACCAATCCTGGTCCGTGCCTTCCCTGCATCAGCAGCTTATAGTCGTGTGTAGAATGTACGTAGGTAGTATAAGAACTACTCTAGTAAACTAAATTCTTGTTAATAGACCTCGTGTGTCCCTAATAATATGATCTACTATCTAGAACTCATATAGAGATAGCTATTATACCTATCCCTAGTATTTTAGCTTTAACTCAATAATGAGGATAATGAGGTTCCGGTGTTATAGGGAGTAGTCATTCTTAGGCACTTTTTCACTCGTGTGGAGTGCTCCCCGCAATAGTAGCGGAGATGTCGCAAACGGCTGTATTCGAACCTCGCCCTTCCACTCGCATCCGACTCCTTTCATCTTCTCTTCTACTTCCAGCTTGGGAAGCCTTTCGGTCCTGCAAAATCATGTCGTAGGTGCTGCAAAGTAACACGGTCAGGGTAGTCTCTTTCACGTCGTGCATGTCTACTTCTCTCGTCGTTGGCATTCATCAGCTGATTTCACTCGCTATGTGACTCATTCCAAACACAACATCGTTGAGTATAATATCCCGAATGTACGACCCCTGAGAAGTTGCAGCCTTCCGTTCAATTTCCCCCCATCAACAATGAGTATAACCACCGACTCAGACATCACCTCCTACCTCGCAACCCTCGACATCATCCCTACAACTCTCTCCCAACTCAACGGCGGAACCGCAAATTTTGCCTGGCGCATTCGCGACTCCACCAATCGCTCCATCATCATCAAGCACGCCGAGCCATATATCCGCACTAATGCCTCCATCCCCTTTCCCACCGATCGGATGGACTTCGAGCACGCCGCGCTAACAACTCTGACCCTCCCTCCCCAGCCCCCTATCGACGTCCCCATCGCCCTGCCTAGCGTCTACCACTACAGCGCCACGCGTCACGTCCTGCTGATGTCCGACGGCGGGCCGCGGACGCTGAAGGCCGCTTACACCGATCCCACCCTCGACATCCCGGCCCTGGGACGCAGTCTGGGCACCTGGCTGGCATCGCTGCATGCCTCGACGAAGACGACGACGACAAGTGTGGGCGACAACCAAACCGCGAAGAGCGTCTACCGCTACAGCTACGCCAACCTCGCCTCTGCACTGGCCAGCCACGGCTTCGACGCTTCGCTCGGCGACGAGGTCGATGCCGACTATGGCCGCCTGCTGCAAACCGACGACGCGTGTCTCTGCCACGGCGACTTCTGGCCCGGCAACATCGTCCTCGCCACCGCCTCGACGCCGCGCCCCGCCGCCATGGTCGTCGACTGGGAGCTGGTCCGCCGCGGCTGCGGCGCCACAGACGTGGGCCAGTTCGCGGCCGAAGCCTACCTCCTTGATCGCTTCTGCGGTAACCGCGGCCTCTGCGCCGCGTTCCTAGACGCGTACGCGCTGGCTGCGGATGAGAGGGGCGCCCTGGAGCGGAAGTGGTGGGGCAGGTGCGGTGTCCATCTGGGAACGCATCTGGCGTTTTGGCCAACCAGCGTTGTGTGGGGTGGCAGGGAGGAGACGCGGGGGTGCGTTGGGTTGGGGAGGGAGCTATTGCTGAGGGCGAGAGGGGGTGGTAGAGGGTGGAGGGAGCTGTTGGTGTTGCCGATCAAGCCTGTGGGCTGAACAATGGATGGCTACAAGTCGTTGCTGCGTTCTGACAACCAAGTGCTATGACAACTCGCAAGACAATCACTACCTATTGGTTCCATCACTCGGAGCCTTTCATCGCTAAGGCTCACCGGGAATCGCACGGCACTGTCCGTGACATCGCCATCGACAAAGGCTGAAGTGCTGCAGGCCTGTAGCAGTGGTACAGCAACTCCCCCCACAATCCTCCTGCAGAGTGCGTTAGAAGTAGAGACACAGACGATTTCAGACCTCCGCTATGCCAGACGTTAGTTCTCCAAAACCAAGTGCAGCAACAGCCCCAGCCAACCAACCCCGCAAGTACAAAGACAACAGCGCCACCAAGCCCGTCCAGATCCCCTGACTCCCGAGGGGTATCCGCCTCGCTATCGAGATCCGGAGCAGCAACCATCGCTCGTGTGAGGACCTTACTTGTTGCTCGAGCACAATGGCCTCGCTCTACACGCGCTCCATCTCCGTTTCGGCGGCTCCACTGACTTCCGCAGCATCTGTCCGAACGTTCTGCAAGTCCGCGGATAGCATGGCTTGGGCATGGTCTGGCTCCGGCCCTCCTGTAGTCTCCGCATGCGCTTCAGTCGCAAGGGTCCCTACCGCGGCGGCCAGCGGTGAGTAGAACGCTGAAAGGCCTTCCATGTCGTCCATGTTGGTAGATGTGGCGGGAGTGTCAATGACAGCGTGCTTGTTCGTGCCCACTGTTGCGAGGGCCTCCATGTCATCCGCTTTTGTGACCACTGCAGGACCGTAGACCACAAGATCCTCCGTGTTGTGTGCAGCTCCACCCTCCGTGATTCTGTCCATCTTCATGTGATCTGAGTCTTCCGTGCTAGCTATCGTGTATGAAGCAGTAAACCCTCCGTCCGGCGGAGTGACAAATATGCCCGGTAACTCCCTCTCTCCACGGAGGAGACTGATGAAGTCGACAAGGGCAGTGTTGCGGTCGGAGCTGTTGTCTTCATAGTAGGAGGGACTACGGAGCCTTGAAGACTTGGCTGATCTCGGGGCTTGAATGTCGCTTTGGTCGGCGTTCGCTTCTTCCTCGTCTTCGTCATCGCGACCACGCTTGCCGAGGCTGACTTTGCAGGTTGCGGAGCTTAGACCATCGTCATCTTTGTTGGCATTGACTCCGTTGTCGCCGGGTCCATCTCCTTCGTGGCTAATCGAGTGCTTGCTCCCAATCGTGCTTTGAGTGTTCTCAGCCTCATCGTCGGCTTCCTCTCCGTCTGAGTCGGTCACGGGTGAACGAGGAGTTGCGATCTCACTGGCAGTCACCGGCTTTAGTGGAGAGATCTTCCAGTGACTCGGTTTAGGTGCCAGGATGTCCGCTACATCGGCCGAGCTGTCGACAGCCGTCGGCGGCATAGAGATTTCAAGCATGGTTCCTGAGACGACCTTCGCAAGCTGTGCGGGCAAAGGCCGGGACGGCCTGTTTGATTCTTTTTCATCGGCAGAAGACTCATCGTCTGTGGTTGTCGTTGCAAGTGGGGAGTCTGGCGGCGTGTCGTCGTTGTAAGCTTCCTCTTTTGATAATCTCATGCTGCCGCGTCGTTCATGCTTCTCTGTTCCGCTAGCCTCCTTCTGGGTCAGGTCTTGGTTGTCATCGCTGTCTTTCACGGCTTGAACGTCCTTCACCGACGGGTCTCCAATCTTGTCCTCAAAGGCGATCATGCTGCCTTTTGGGGACCTAATGATCTTAGGATCTGATGAGTCCGAGCTGATTGGTGGGCCAAGGTCCTTCTTCGTGGAAGTGAGCGAATTCGAGATGCTCAAGGGTGTAAGTGCAGAAAGTTGCTTGTTCAATCCTCTTGCGTTGCGGAAGTGCTGCACTGCCTGAAGACCATTGTTCGATTCGGCGGCCTTGACACATTGCGGAAAGCCGTCGAAGCAGAACTTGCGGAGCTTTTCTACGTTCACACGCGATATTAGTACCTTCAGAATTGTAACAGCTTGAGCCACATCAAGAAATACCTTCGCTGCGATAGTAGAACCTAAAGACCGCGTATGGCTTTTCTCCCTCGACGTAAGGGCCGTAATGGATGATAGGAACGCGCCTGTTCTTCGTACATTCAGAAACGTCAAAACTATGTAATGTGTTAGAGTTGGTACTCGCAACCAAACCAAGGGCTTTACGTACCCCACAGTGTGTGAAACTGTCGTGAGATCGCTCGTATCCATACTGTCCTCGTGTTCTGCTCGATGCTCTGCATGAAAATCTTCATCGTAGGCCGTCTTTCCTAGCCTTATCCTCTCTAACACCACAACGATCTGGCCTAGTTGCATCTTCACTCCATTGTCTTCCAAGCCGGTGAGGTTCATCGCAGAGAGGAGGTCTTCTTCATCCTCTTTCGCAAGGTCTGCCCCCTCACCTTGTTTGGACAGAACTAACTTGTCGAACATTGTCTCGATGCCAACATCTTTGAAGAACCAGGCGCACTTTCGCAAGTTCCCGTTTTTGTCTTCCATCCACCTGGTATTGAACTCAACTTTTCGGGCAAATTCGGGATGCAGAGGATCAAGATAGATGATCTTTCGCCTCTCTGGTCTTTGCCGGCCGTCAAGGTACATCGAGGCGAGAAGATCGAAGGGAGGATGTTTATAGGAGCTGTGCGGCATATCATGACTGTTGGAGGAAGAACCGCTGGAATGGCCAAGTAGGTCGTATGGTGGGCTGGATCTGGAGCGACTACGGTATTCGAGGTGACCTGGTGGGATCGCTAATTTGTCGTTGTAGAGCATGCATCAGTGGTACATTCGAGTAGGCAATGATGAGGATTGCGTTGATTGAAGTTTTGATCTACCGCACAGAAGCTGTTGTACGCACCTTCGTCATCCTCGTCCATCCACTCGTCTTCATCTTCGCTCGTGGCTTTCACTCCAAGCTCAGCATCGGCTGCAATGCGCTCCTTCTTCTCCTCTTCACTCTCGAGCGGTATCTTGGGCTTCAAGGACAACCTAAACGACATGCCCGTCACGGCTTGTACGTAGCAAGTAGAGTATCCGGTGCGCCTGGACTGTCGAGTTCCCCATTCTTTCAATGGTGTACCATCATTCTTTGTGACGCGGCAAAGAACATTGCGGAAGTCAGGCATGGTGGCGCCCGGTCAAAGATGCCGCTGCGATGTTGACAGGCAAAGCGTAGCTGTATGGAGGAGTTTGAGGTCGAGAAATGATTCTGCAATTGGTTGTTGCTACGCGCCGTAGGTACTGGGTGCGACGATACGTGTGTTGATGAGAGTGCTGTAGTGAAAAGTGTTATGATGCGCAGTGAACGTGATACGGTGAAAGAAGCTACATCTGCGGTTACGGAAGTAAAGGCACATGTTAGATCTCAGAACAAGTGCGAGCTAATTTCTTCTATCGTCTTTGTCACTGGAAATACCTTATCAGGAGTCAGGTTCGAAGTTACGGTGGAGACGTCGACTGTTCTACTGTACGGCGACGGAACGATCGTTGCCGAACTCTGCACGAAACCTCGAAGAAAGCTCTGGAGGAAGCCAGTGGCAGCAGATAGATAACACACTCAGAGGCAGTGTTAGGCAAACCTACTCATCAGTTGTTGTATCTCTCAACAAATCGGCTCCTCTAAGTGCCAGTATATCATCAGGGCCTGCTTCGGCAATTGTTTGCATCGACTCGTTCCACTGGCCGTTCTCAACTCAGTCTCAACCTCGTCCCGCTTCTTTTTCTTTCACGATCACCCCAGTCCTCGTCCCCCGTGAGTACATTGAACCTCCATGTGTTATATGTCAGCTTGTTTGTGATATTATTGGCACCTGGAGGAAAGACTGGCGTTGGCTGAGACCAACTTGCGTTGGGCATACTGTCTGAGCACGAGTTCTTCTCCGCGCGCCCCATCAGTCGTAGGTAGTGGTTCGCGAGCATAAAAGTAGCCAAATGTACCAACGAGTCTCAGCGGCTTAGCCGATTGATTATTCGTTTCGGCGCAGAAATGCTCGTGCTCTTCACCCATCTCCACGTTCCGGTGATTGACCCCAAAGGGGGCAGTAGCGCTTGGTATGGCAGCGCAGTCGAGAACGAGGCAGTCTTGAATGTTCCCTGAAGCTGCAGAACCTCGTGGGCTTTATCTGCAGCTCCCGCGTCCTTGGTTCATGCCCGTCCAATGCCAATCTCATATCCAAGTAGCACCTCGGTGGTGCTACCTTCCCACCCCCGAGTACCAGCTGTCGATATCATGAAGCGGCAGGTCGGGTCAAGGTACAGGTGGGAGATGGTGCCTGTTCTGTGGCCCGGCACGATAAGGAAGGGCACAGCCGAGTGTCGTAGGTTTTCTGGCTGCTTCAAATCATACAGGCGTAGAATGTCGTGCGACGCGCAGACTAGGTGCCGTCCATTGGGCATTGCTCTGACAGCGCTCACAGCCCCACTGCCTGTTGGGAATCTGAATGTCCTGCTAGGTTCGCGCAAGCCTTTGTGCAAACTATACTCTTCCACGGTGCAATTCCTCCTCCCTGCATATATGTAGTTGCCGTCTGGCGACCAGCACGCGTTCATGCACCATGGCGGAGTCCCACGAACTGGATTCATTGTTGCGACAGGATTCTGCTGCCTTCGATCCCAGATTCGGAGCGTACCATCAATGGAGGCGTCGAGAAATGTAGTTTCAGATGAAGATGAGTCTTCCGGTATCTCAGAAATGCCGTTGGGTTCAGCTCTGCTTGACGTTGGATCTTCCGAATGAGGCAATTCACTGTTTACGGCTGCGGAGACTGCAGAGAGCGTAGTGTCCTCATGCAAGATCCCATTCATATCCTGAGGAGGCTCCTCTGTCTGAACTGCAGGTTCCGGGTTGCTAAGTTCTGTCTGTACCGGATCTCCAGTATCTTGCGCATCCGCCATATCTACATCACCCTCGGCACTAGCTTCTTCCGACTGCTGGATGCCATTCGCAATGGCCCGCGAGAACTCGTCGTCTTCGTCGTCGCCAAACGCGGCACCCGACTGTCCAGCAGCACCTGCATCGTCTGAGCCGAATAGAGAGTCGTGGTCTCCGCCATCCCCGCCGTTGTCACCGAAGAGAGAGCCATCGGGCGAGCCAACCGCACCCTCGGTGGCGTCCACTCCATCTTTGGAAACACGTCTATCGGAGCGTTTCACACCATTGACTGTGATACCATTGGGCACAGGCTTCAAGGCGTTGTTCGATGCGAAGGTGTCACTGACGAGCTCAAACTGTCCAGATTCCTCCGGTACTTGCAGCGAAGAGATAGGCCGTGGCTCTATTGCGGATATCTGACCGCCGCTCCTTGCGAACGAGCGCTTTGTCGTCCCGGTATTAAGATCCCAGTCGTATATCATCTTGTCCCAGCTACCAGAGAGGAAGGATGTTTCGTCGGGTGCCAAGTGGAGAACAGAAACAGCAGAAGTATGCTTCCGGAGACAGGAAATTCGAGTTCCGGCTTGATGTCGGCAGGTCACAAGGTTGATGCCTCCAGACTCCAGACCTGACAGAAGCCAAAGGGCCTGATGGTGTACGGCAAGCGAGTAGACAGGCGAGAGCGACGTTGGTTCGTCCGCAGACTGCGATGGGGGTGTTCTAACTAGACATGAAATACGGGTCAATCTCCGGTACCTTCTGTGCTTGCCCAGCGCCTTTGGCCGACGACCGAGCAGACGATGCGACAGTGCCACTTACCAGAGTCTTCCTCGTTCTCCCAATACGTCTGCAAAACTCCGTGTTTCGTGACACTATCCACAAATGGCTGCCTCTGCTGTACTGTCAGGGCAGTCTTGCCATTTGCCGTGTCTATCCAGTTGTACATCCTAACATAGCCATCTGCACCACCACTGAATACATAGCGCATATCCGACGTAGACGCCACTGCATTGATCGACGTACTCTGTGGTGCTGCGATCGTCGGGACTATGTCGTATACAGGAGCGGTGAGCGCTTCTGGACGCACAGTTGGACGAAAGGGGGCGTTGACCCTGTTCGGCGATCGCACGTTTGAGGAGTGAGGCGACGGTGAAGTCAGTGTGACTATTGGGTTTGGCTGACTCTGGGAGGATCCTTCTAATGCTTGTTCGTTTGGCGTGTGCGCCGAGATTCCTGGTCCAGTTTGCCGCTGAGACTGAGATGGGGAATCAGCTTCGTCTTGGTCCTCATCCTCGTCGTTCTCGTCATTGTCGTCCTCCTCTCCATCATCTCCGTCAGCATCGGCTTCTACATCCGCCTCATCGTCGACCGCATCATCCATCTCCTCGTCGGCATCGTTATCGGATCGTTCGTCCTGTGAAGCTTTGATTGCATGTATCAGCACAGTGAAAGCGGCGATATCGCAAATGACTGACCAGCATCGTGGTCAATATCGTCCTCAAAGGACACCATCATGCAGAGGTGTAGTGAGGATCAAGTACGGGAAGCTACAGCCGTTCACGATTATCTCAAGTTCAACGCGGACGGCCGACCGCCTGCCAACGCTACGGAGCGTAGTGCAGTACAGCACACGAACAGCCGCCCGGGTACCAGCTATGTGCACTGCCCATACACCGAAATGATACTGCAAGCACTAAAGGTCTAGAGTTACGCAAGAAGTGCGCTTTCAATCTCCCAGATGTCGTTGCAGGTCTCAAGAGAAAGACGACGTCGGTGGAACCATTTCTCCGACGCTTCCTACTGAGCTCAGTGGCTTCACTATCGGACATCCATTCAGGGAGCTAAGGTACCGCTGATGAGTACTGTACATCAGCTACACCAATCGATGTTGACCTCAACGAGATCCCGTAGACGAGTGAGAGCCGGTTGCATTGTCGCCGTCATGCAATCCAGGCTCGAGCACGCGGTCCGGAACAGAGATAGCGACGCAGCCAGCCGGCTCTCATAGCAAACCACAGGTCTAAGTGCACGTTCTGTGCGCCGTGGAATGGCAGACCAGTAGTGTTCGATGGCCTGTATGTTGAGACCCGTGTGCTACTACTGGGTACATGCGTTGGTTGACCCGGTAGATACTGTACCTTTTGAACGCCCGTCTGCAAGCCATCAGTAAAGAGTTTCCAGGAGTGGACACTTGCGTTGAAACAACTAAACCTCCTGCACAATTGTCTAGAGATGAGTTTCCTGGGTGCAGCGTTTGTCTCGTGCATGCTGCATGGCGTGTCCCCACTTCTTCCAATCGATCTCCGCCCGACCCTCCTTCCATCCTACATAACTTCTACTCAAGACGAACTCTCCGGTCCTTCTGTCTTCTTGTCAACTTGTTTCATCAAGGGCTTCGTTCTCAAGTCACAGCTCTGAATCAGAACTATCAGCAGCACGCTCTGGCACATCATCGTCAGTCTGACGCGCTCGCCTTACTCTCTCACCAACTCTAGTCCCGGACCCTTTCATATTGTTCAGCATCAACCACAGTCTTAGCCGCGTCTCAGTGTACCAGCGTCTTTATTCTGCAGCTTCGAGAGTGAGTGGAGCGAGAGGCATCTTCTACAGGCAAGCAGCACGTCTCCCTGACCGCGCGAGCTCTTCACTAAAGGATCTTCACTGTTCTTGTTTCCGAGCTCTCGAGTCGCAGCTTTCGATCCGAAGCCGAAGTTCTTGTCACGACGCTCTCTCTGTTGAGTGAACAGACTTCATCGCGTAATTGCGTTCTCAACATGTCAGGTCGCTAACGTACGACCTTCCAGATCTCGGACGCCTTGTATGAGGGTATAACTGTAGCGCAGTGTCGTACTGCATGACTCAGGTCATCGCTGATCGCACTTTGGAATATCGTGTCCTGGCGTTATCTTGAAGTCTCCGCCACAAGTGATCATTCGGTTCCAAGACAACGCAGACTCCTGAGATACTGTTGTTCAAGACACGGGTGGCGGTGTTCTCCTTCCACGTTTGAGATCCTTCCAAACTCAACATACGTAGCAGGAAGCCACCAGCACTACTGTCAACTTCTGCAACGACACTCGACACTTTCACCTATCCGCACTCGAATCTGCGGTCCACCATAATATACTGAAGGCCTCCAGTACTGCAGCTGCTTCCGCCTCCTTCCGGGTCCAAGCACAACCGTAGCACAATGTCGAACGTCATTCGCTACTTCACGTCAACCCCAACGCCAGTTCAGGGGAAGCTGCAACCTAGTACAGCTCAGAGTACCGATCGGTTGGCAGCATTGGGGATCGCGCATACAAAACAGGATACTCATAACAAGAGTCGCTCCCAACGTACGTGACGTTTCCTTGTTTGGTTGGGAGAAGCCTCATGCTCGTTGTTTTGGTATGGTGTTTCTGCTGTGTAGTGAACAAGTCCTCTAGAGTGCTTCGCCTCTATCTTCTTCGGCTACGTGGCTAACTCTATGGCAGCGTCCAGTAAGCTGTCTGACGATCGTCCTTACAATATCCGAGGTACGCTCCAAAACAGTACTGGCATGTTTCCTACCCTTCAATTTCTGGTTGTTAGGCGGGTGTAGTGAGAGCGACTTCCACGTCGGCGTCCTCTCAGCTCGTCTTCATCACTTTATGTACAAGTGTTTCCTCGCACGTGCTGCTTCACCTTCACTCTTGCGGACTCGACCTTGCAGCAAATCTGCTTCTCACATTGTGGTTCTTCCCCAATACTTTCTGATTTGTATCACTACGACGAGGAAATGGATATTGCTGAACCGCGATCAGAAGTCGAAGTCGATGTCTGTGAACGATTTCGCAATCCCCGAGCCCGTCGAGACAGTGAACCCGACATCGACCAATGGCCTTCTACCCTCTCTCAAGCGCTCAACACCAAAATCCGAGATTATGTTGCCGCAGCCAGGCAACCAGTCACAGCAGACTCATGGTTGTCGCGTCCGGAGTTCCCAACCTCCGCTGAGGTTATGGACCTTGACAGCATCCCTGATGATGAAGGTAGTGATGACGCCTACCTGAGAGAGAACGTAAGCATGGGTTCAAACAGAATCGAAGGCGCGTGGGACTCGAAAGAACACTATCTCAGCACGCATTACGAGCTGCTCAGAGAAGAGTCGGTTAAGCCGATCAGGGAAGCAGTCGCACAGATCAAGCACTTCCCTCTGGCCAACGAAGACGACTACCAGGGGACAATAGGCGTGTACGAAAGAGTACACTCACGGCCTGACACAAACGACAATCAGTGTTACTGACAACACGCAGGTCTATACGACAGCGGTGACATTCTCCACCCGTGGCATTGCACTCAGAGTCATATTCTCGCTTGCACGCGCTGGTAAAAGGATCCACTGGGAACAGTCAAAGAGGTTGCTCCAAGGCTCTCTGGTTGTACTTACACCGGCGAACGATCGGTTCAAAACAAGAGCGAAAACTGTGGTTGCTGTCGTCGCGGCTAGACCCTTAGCGGGAGTCCAACAAAATCCTCCAGAGATTGACCTGTTCGTTGGTCGCACGGAGGAGATGCACATTGACCCGCAGCAGGAGTGGATAATGATCGAGGAACGCTCGAGCTATTTCGAAGCCGACCGTTATACTCTACAGGCCTTGCAAAAGATAATGAGAGAACCGTGAGTGAAGCCTGGTCTCTTCGCCAACGCGGTCAAGACTAATTGTTGTCATAGCTTTCCGTTGTCAGAGCATCTTGTGGCTGTACAGTCTGAGGTCGAACCTCCTGCCTATGTGCAAGACAACCCTTACATGGATCTGAGCTCCGTCTTCGCATCGTCGAAAGGGAGTAACTACGAAAACGTCGACATCATGACGGGTTGGCCAGCGAGTGTCGACACTGAACTTGACGAATCGCAACTCGCAGCACTACGGCGCATTCTCACCAAACGTCTAGCTATCGTGCAAGGACCGCCTGGTACTGGCAAGACTCACGTGTCTTCGGTAGCGATCAAAGCACTTATCAACAACATGGCTTCTGGTGACCCTCCGATTGTTGTAGCGTGTCAGACGAACCATGCTCTGGATCAGCTCCTCAGACACGTTGCTGTGTTTGAACCGAACTTTGTCCGTCTTGGAGGAAGATCGAAGGACCAGGACGTCGTCAGGAATCGAACGTTGTATGCAGTACGGGAGTCGATGAAGATGCCACCAATTGCGGGTTGCTGGAAGAAGCCAGCAATCAGACGCATGAAGGATCTCGAAAGGACAATGAAACTTCTGCTCAGTCCTCTTGAGGCCGGCAAAGGACCACTGGATCACAAGCTCTTCCAAAGTCTTGGACTGCTGACTCCGGATCAGAGCGACTCGCTTGAGACAGGTGCTTCGGAGTGGGTTCAGCATGGCAACAACTCGGACGACATCAAACCCATAGGGCTATGGTTGGGTACTGGCCTTGTGCCTGTGCAGCGCAAGCAGGTGCCAGAGGAGTTTGGCTATGAATACGAGGAGACAGACCTCGAGTTCGAACAACTCAAAGAAATGGAAGCCGAAAATCGCACCAAGGATGATGAGGACTTCGAAACTCTAAGTGGAAATGTGGTCTATCTTGCAGACAACTTCACTGGACGCCAAGTAGCAGGCATGACAGGGAGCAAAGTTCGAAAACTTCTTGAGCGTCCTGACTTATGGAAAATTCCAGAGAAATTCAGGGGTGCAGTGTACTGCTACCTGCAACAGCAGATGAAGACAACGATAACAGCCCAGTTCCGTCTGGAGGCCAAAAAGTATTCAGAGCTTGCAGAACAGAGGAGAGTCGGTGGATGGGAGCAGGACGTGGCCATCCTGAAGCAGCAAAAAGTAATCGGCTTGACAACGACTGGCTTTAGCAAATATCGGCCGCTTATTTCAGGCCTTGACCCAAAGATAGTGATGGTCGAAGAGGCCGCGGAGACGCTCGAGGCCCCTGTCGTCGCCACGTGTCTTCCGTCTTTGGATCATCTGGTCCTCGTGGGAGATCATCAACAGCTCCGACCTCACTGTCACAACAGAGAATACGAAGGTGAGCCATGGAACCTAAACGTTTCACTCTTCGAACGTCTGATCCAGAACGAGGTCGAATTCAGCACGCTCAGTCGACAGCGGCGAATGATACCAGAGATTCGGCGTATCCTCAAGCCGATATACGGCGATCTTATCAAGGATCACCCGTCTGTCGAGGACTCTGAAGTTCGTCCGCCTGTGCCCGGAATGGGTGGAGTCAACTCGTTCTTCTTCAGTCACGCATGGCCGGAGTCGAGGGATGACTATATGTCGTCAGTCAATCACAAAGAGGCCGAAATGATTGTTGGTTTCTTCGATCATCTCGTTTACAATGGCATGCAAGCAAAGGACATCACAGTCCTCACGTTCTACAATGGACAACGCAAAGTACTCCTAAATGCTTTGCGCAACCACCCAAACCTTCAAAGCTCGTATTTCAACGTCGTCACCGTGGACTCTTACCAAGGCGAGGAGAACGACACTGTGTTACTGTCGCTCGTCAGAAGTAACAGCGAAGGCAAAATCGGATTCCTGAGCGTCGAAAATCGTGTTTGTGTTGCCCTATCTCGTGCCCAGCGTGGATTGTACATCTTTGGCAACAGCGAGCTGCTTTGCGGTGAAAGCAACACCTGGACAGGTGTTGTCAAAATCATGGCCGGAATGAGAGGAGAGATACCCAAGAATAGACCCAAAGCACGCCTTGGATTCGCGCTGCCTCTCACTTGTGCGCAGCACAACAAGAAAACATTCGTTGAAGGTACCTCTCCCGCGCCCTTTCGTGATCCGTTCACTGCTCATGCGCTTCCTTCCAGATCCAGACGACTGGGGAATGATCAACGGCGGATGTGAGCGCGAATGCAAGGGCAAGCTTCCTTGCGGCCATGAATGTAAATTGCGATGCCACCCGTAAGTTCACTCCAGGCGCACCTATTCATTCAGCGTTGATGAGTGAGATAGATTCGCCCACGATCTTGTCAACTGCAACGAGGGCTGCCAGCGCCTCCTACCCTGCGGACACCAGTGTGCTGCACGTTGTTCCGAGCTCTGTCACTGTTCGAAATGCGTCAAAGGGCGTGGTAAAAGCTTGGAGTCAACAATTCATAGCCTTTCCGCTGGGACGGGCCAATTGTTGCGAACCAAATGGAACCTCTCACCGGTTCCATCAACAGCATCGAGTGGTCTTGAATCGTGGAACAGCTATGCTAAAGGAGGTGTTATTGAGGATGACGCTGCTCGCTACCATGCAGCCTTGAAAAGAGAGAAGGATTATGTTGAGGAGCAGTCTCGACAAGAACACAAGAAGACTCAAGACGACGCTCCTGTTGTACCGTTGGGCTACGATGGCGCGCAGTCAACGCTAGTCGACTCATCACTCGCTGGATCCCCTCAGACCCTCATACCACACCTCGCCAGCCCACCGCTAATTGAGCCTATCGTCAACGAGCTAAGTGACGCCCGTACCGTCTCGAAAGAGAAACCCGCCTCTAAACACATCTCAACTCCGCGAGTTGCGGAAGTTAGCTTGCTGGACTGACGAATGCCGTGCTTCCTGCATACACGAAGCATTAGGTTGTGCAGATGGCGGTTTGAGGCATCAGCTCCCACTCTACTCGTCGTCGAGTACGGCCAATGCCGGTCCGCGTTGCTCGGTTTCCGAGCAGCCTGAACATCTCGTCCACTCGTTGTCGCTGCGGGGCTTCAACGTGACTGGTTTCTTCATTTCGTCAGAGACGCTCCTGGCATCTACAAGGTAATGATTGCATCTGATGTGTCGTGAGAGCAACGTAGTGGGGACGGTCTGTTTATGTATATCTTGCTTGATGGAGATGGAATCTGCTTGACGGAACGCTTTATGGCCGATCACAACTATGCTGCGAGAGCACTTCCATAGGTCTCTGATGTGAACTCGCTCTGTGAAGTCGACGGTATGCTGGAGCAAACTTTGTCCAGGACGTCAACCTGAGGTACTGTAAGATACAGCGTGGGACAGACATTACGTCATCAGAACCACTTTACGCGTGCATAATTACAGCACCGTTCTGAACGCGCCTCCGCCATCTCACACAGTATCAGTTCCGCTGCACTCGGAACGTGTAAGTCGACAGTGCAAGCTGCGCACTTGAATTATGAGCGCGACATGTCCTTCTCTCAGTCCTTTACATCCTCGCAGCTGTCCCTGACTCCCCAGCGCCGCAAATCCAAGTTCACTTTCAAGCATCTCAGCCAGCTGGCAGCCTCATCGACGGCTTGTCCGCTCCGCGTCATCGCCCACATCGACCTCGATGCCTTCTACGCGCAATGCGAAATGGTACGGTTGGGCCTTCCCGAAGACCAGCCACTCGCTGTACAGCAATGGCAAGGTCTTATCGCGATCAACTACCCCGCCAGGAAATTCGGACTGAATCGGCACATTACTATCACAGAAGCGCAGAAGCTGTGCCCGGAGTTGATCTGCCAGCATGTGGCGACATGGAAGGAGGGAGACGAGAAGTGGGCTTACAACGAAGATGCGTTCAAAGAGATGGCGACGAGAAAGGTCTCTTTGGACCCTTACCGTACAGAGAGCAGGAAGATTCTAGCATTGGTCAAGGAGACGTTGCCTGCGGTGCCGTTGCAGAAGGTTGAGAAGGCCAGTATCGACGAGGTGTTCGTGGATCTCTCAGCTCAGATACATTCGATCCTCCTAAAGCGCTACCCAGAGCTAGATGGTCCACCGCCGTATGATGATCCCACGGAGAACCTACCCCGGCCTTCCAACACAGCGCTTAACTGGGACACCGATGCTTTGGTTGACCTGGATGCGAGCGAGACTGAAGACGATGACCCAGATTGGGACGACATGACAATGCTCATCGGGTCGGAGATCGTGCGCTCGGTGCGCTCAGCGGTGAGGGAGAAGCTCAAGTACACATGCTCAGCAGGCGTAGCTAAGAACAAGATGCTGGCAAAACTTGGGTCAGGACATAAGAAGCCCAACGCTCAGACTATAATCCGCAACCGCGCTGTGCAGCAGTTCATGAGTGGGTTCAAGTTCACCAAGATCCGCAATCTAGGAGGAAAGCTCGGAGATCAGGCCGTTGCGGCTTTTAACACCGACACCGTCCGAGAACTGCTAGAGGTGCCCCTCGAGCAGCTCAAGAAACGGATGGGAGACGACACGGGCGGCTGGCTATTTCATGTGATTCGTGGCGAAGATTATAGCGAGGTCAATCCACGCACAGAGATCAAATCGATGTTGTCCGCAAAGTCGTTTCGGCCCACTATTAACGAGTTCGAGGTTGGGGTCCGTTGGCTACGAATCTTTGTAGCCGACATCTTCAGCAGGTTAGTAGAGGAAGGTGTGCTGGAGAACAAGAGAAGACCAAAGACTATCAATCTCCATCACCGTCAAGGAATGCAGACGCGGTCAAAGCAGGCACCAATACCCCAGGGGAAGGCCATGAGTGAGGAAATGTTGTTTGAGCTTTCAAAGACCCTGCTTGCACAGGTGGTTGTCGACGGCAAAGCATGGCCGTGCGCGAATCTTTCACTCAGCGTTGGCGGCTTCGAAGACGGAATTACGGGAAACAAAGGGATTGGCGGGTTCCTTGTCAGAGGAGAGGAGGCGAAAGCAATGCTCTCGAACTCATCAGAAGCAGACTACCACGGCGTGCAGCCACCGGAGAAGAGACGAAAGATCGACAACGGCGGCATCAACAAGTTTCTCCTAGCACGAGAGGAGAGCAGCAGAGGCGATTCTGAGCAGGAGTTTGTTGGTGACCTTGGGATCATCGAACCTCACGTAGACGATCCCAGCATTCCGCCACCGTCGGGGCAGCGATCACCACCAACAGTGGACGACAGTGAGAGTGTTGCTGCCGCGACCAGTCTGCCGAGAAGTCTGGGCATTGAGGACGTGACCGCTTTGCATTCGGCAAAGCCAAACACAACTCCCTTGAACCAGCAAAGCATCGAAACGTATCTGTGCAAACGCTGCGATGCACATGTTCCCGTCACGGGGCAGTCGCAGCATGAGGATTATCACTTTGCCAAAGACCTGCAAAACGAGGATCGCAGTAGCCCGACTGCTCTCAGAGCAATACAGTCTGCGGCCAGGCCGGCGCCGCCACGCAAAGGAAGGGGAAGGGGAAGGCCATCCGGCAGCGGCATGGTAAGAGCTGAGAAGGGACAGAAGAGGTTGGCATTCGGATGAGATTATTGTAGTTTGAATCTCAAACTCCTCCATGAGCAGCCGATACCGTCTCAGCCTGCAGTATCCACCACTCGCCACTACATCTGTGGACTGAGATCCGGATCGGGCCGCAGTCAACGGGTTGTCCGTTCTGGTTCGGGCGAAAAGCGTTGCATTTTGCGCTTTGTGGGGGTCCAGCATTCCTATCTAAGAGCAGTTACCTCGCTTTTCCCACGGAAAGCAGTCAACAGGACAGCAGCACATGAGGGAATGGCGGCGGCCTAGGCGCACGCATACCTTCTGTGGAGTCATCCTGAATGTCTGGGCCGCTATGGTCCGTCTGGGGAAGTAGACCGAGTCAGGGCACGCTTCCGGAGATTCTGGAAATGGTCCAGAGGACATGTGAGAGGAGACCAGCTCAGGATGGCGGTCTGCAAATAGTCTCTTTTGGATGGGATGTCTGGCAACTTATATCTAAAGTTGCGGGAGGTTAGGATGCGGGAGTAGCCTGCCTTCCGCTGGGACGCCAGCCGGCTGCTGTTTGCCGCTGATGGGTCTAGACGGCAGACGACTTCTCGATGTGCAATGGAAAAGCTTCGCACAGCGTCAGTGTTGTGCCAGTGATCTGACAATGCTGATGTGCGTCCTCCCTCCTCCATTTCCCGATCCGCCCACCCCCAGCCGCGTTCCATCATGCATTAGCAGCGTCCGTACATAGATGCAGGTGCTTGCGTCATTGGGTGGTGCCCAACGGCTTGCCTGCTTCGTGTGGTGCTGCTCTCGTCTTCCCGTCCCACCTTGTCTCGCTTCCATCCCGCAAACCAGCCCGCCAGCCTTCGCTCCCACCTCCGCAACCTTGCCCACGCCTGTCGCTGCAACAGGCACCGCCAATTCGTCGTGTGGTGCTACAGAACCGACCGCTGGATACTCCTCATCGCTTTTAGTTTAGCTGGACTGCCACCGTCTTCGTCCAACGCCTTGTCGAAAGTCGGAGGAAGTTGTAAATCAACGCACATCGAACACCACTACCACCATGTCGCGCCGATACCCAACGGCCGACCTGTACGAAGAGCGTGAACGAGACTTCTATGCCCGCCCTCGCACCGAGCGCGATTACGACGAACTCGATATTGACATCTCACGAACGCGCGCCCCAGCCCGCGTGTACTCTCCGCCTCCTCAGGACAACCGTCGGGGTGCTGTCCCCAAGTTCTTGCGCGAAGACTATGGACGCACCGACGCCGGCGCTCTGGTCGTCCGCGAGCGTGTGACCGAAGACTTCGACCGGCCTCCAAGTCGACCGAAGCCCAGGGAAAGAGAGGTTGAACGGGAAGAGGTAATCATCAGAGACCGAGAGGTGAGGGAGCCGGAGAGAAGGCGTGAGAGGCCAAGGGAGCGGGAGGTGGAGCGCGAAGAGATCATCTTCCGGCGGGGAGAGAGGGAACCAGAACGCCCGCGACCTCGCGAAGTGGAGCGCGAGGAGGTGGACATCCAGATCCGCCGCGGTGAGCGTGAGCCCGAAAGACGCCGTGCACCACCCCCACGCGAGCGCGAAGTCGAGAGAGAAGAGATTGTGTTGCGTAGAGGCGAAGTCGAAAGACGCACTCCTGCCAGAGAGCGCGAAGTCGAAAAAGAAGAGATCGTATTCCGACGCGGAGAGAGGGAACCAGAGCGACCCAGGCCTCGTGAGGTTGAGCGTGAAGAGGTGGACATTCAAATACGTCGTGGGGAGCGCGAAGAGAGACCTGTAGCTCGCGAGGTCGACAGAGAGCTAGTCATCAGGCGACGAGAGCCAAGTCTGCCACCACCGATCATTGCACGGGAGAGAGAGGAGTACGTCTATAGACGGCGAAAGCCTGAAACTTCTCCGCCGCGAGAGGTGGAGAAGGAGGAGATCATCATTAGACGGAGGGAGAGGAGTCCTCCACCAGCACCGTCACCCGTGCGGGAACCTAGTCCACCACCACCAGAGCCCATCAGAAAACCGCCGGTCATTCAGGAGATCATCACGCATCATCGGCACATTGATCACGGCAAGTCTTGTTGGGAGGAGTGCATAGCAACTCACGCAGTGCAAATACTGACACATTGCACAGGTGTTGAGAGAGCACGATCGCCTTCTCCCATTTCGAAACCTCCATCACCTAAACAAGATGACTCGTTGGAGATAGAGATCCGCAGACGGTGAGTCGCGGCTCCTCGTTGCAGTCTTTCGTCCGGCCATCACATTTCACTAACGATAAGCGGCAGAGGCACCCGCAACGGCCAGAAGTTCTACGACGAAGACATCATCTACGAACGCGACACCGTGGAACGCCGCACCCGCGATCGCGACGTGGAGCTTACCCGCCGCCGCTCCCTCTCCGCCCCGCGTCGCCGCCAGACCCGCGATGACATCGAAGACGAGGCCGAATACTACGCGCGCAAGGCCGCGGAGCGCGCCTACATCGGCGAAGCCTACAACGGCGCGACCAAAGATTGGGCGATCGTCGACGTACCCCCCGGCACCAACAGGGTGCAGATGGATGGTGTGGGTGGCGGCTCGCAGGAGGTGACGTGGCAGCGCTATAACGGCGTCCGTCGCTCGAAGTTCAGAGCTGGTGATGAGGTGTGGGCGAGTGACTACGGTGGCGGCAGGACGAAGGAGGTCGGACGGCAGAAGACGAGGCCCGATGACATGTGGACCGAGATCACCAAGGACCTCGTCGTGAGAGAAGCTATTGAGCAGTTGGGCTACAGCTGCGAGGAGACAGAGTACTTCTTCTACGTCATCGAATATCTCCGCTACGTGAGTCTCTCCACAATCGCACTCTATGTGCGCACTTCTTTGCTAACCGTCAGCTATAGGAGGACGTCCTGGAGCTCGTCGAGCTCTCCGAGGAGATCAGACGCGATCGCCGCGAACGGATCAGAGAGATCCAGTGGGAGCGCGAAGAGTTGGAACGCAGGCCTGAGAGACGGCCCGTCTACGACGAGCGGATCTATGAGCGGGAAGTCGTCTACGACGGGAGAAGGTCGGGGCGGTATAGATGATAAGAGGGTCGCTTCGACATCACAACGTGGAGCAGAGCCCATGTGATGGGCCATGAGACTGCGCGATAACGAAGTCACGACGTTCACGGCCGCCAGAGGAGAGCGCATCTCGACGGGAAGACGGGGATCTTGGGCTTTGTTACAAACGTCCGCTTTCAGGTCCTTTGTACTTCTCAACACACGCTGCGTGCTGCGTATCCTCTGCATGGTTCTTTGTACTGCGAAGCGACCCATCACGTGACCGTTCCCGCCGTGAAGCGTCGTCACCAAGCCAAGCCGGCGTGCCGGACACAGCCTCAGCCTTTGTTCCATCTACCTCAACCTCATCCTCTGTTCGACGACGAAGCAACAACTCCCTTCGACCTCCAACAACCCTCCAGACCTTGTACTGAATACCAAAGACACCCTCCTGCTACGACAGAACCCACCACCGTCTCGACTGCGACTACGCTACAGCCATGCTCCGATCCGTCGGCCTAGCCGCCACCCTCGCTCTCACTGTCTCCTCCTTCCTGATTCCATCCACCATCGATGCGGACGGCTTCAAGGACGATGTTGTGAAGGCGCTTCCCGTCTCCACTGCTGACTCACATCACTCGCTCCTCGATCCCCTCAGCCAGCTGATAAAGCTCGAGTGCCCAGGCTGTGCCTACGCCCAGCCCAAAGATGGCGGCCTCGTCTGGACTCAGGGTGTCGAGAACTCTCTAGTCCTCAACTTTACCATCAACGACGGCCGTTCTTTCGCCTTGAACGGCGTCAACTTGTACCCACCCAACTTCGGCATCGAGATGACCCGTCTCACGGTCCCCCAAATCAAGTCCGACGTTGCTCTCACGGAGGTTAGGGAGCATCCGGAACTTGTGGGCACACCGCTTCGCGTCTCTGGCTCTGGCCTGGCTGTCCAACACGCCACGACCGTAGCTTCCGGCCACGAGATCATTCCGATTACATTCGAGATCAACGCCCTCGAGCACAAGCCTGTCTCACTTCCCAAGGTCTCCATCAAGCTGCTCAAAGATACCGAGGGTAGCCTGATGATCATGGCCATCGACACCGTGACCGACATTACCAAGCCAAGCAACGCCGGCCCAGGCGCTGCACCAGACAACAAAGAATGCAAGAATCTGTCGCCCATGCTCTGCAAATGGCGCGCCATGCTCGCCTCCAAAATCGCCGCCATGAAAGCCTCCATGCACAGAGCCGGCGGCTGTGCCAAGAGCAAAGGCGCCCGCATGGTCCCCACTCACTTCAGACCTCACGCCCGCCCTGGCCACCCTGGTGGTCTCGCAGACGGTGAGCGCCCTCACCACAACCACTCCCACGGCCCACACCGCGGCCCCGGCTCGCACCCAGGCCCGCACCGCATGCACGGCCACCGCCACCACAAGCTGGCACGCATCATGCACAAGATCGGCCACGCGCTGCGCATAGTCATTCCCACCATCCTCTCCGTCCTGATTCCCGTCCTGATCGGCGTCGCGGCCGGAATGACGGCTTCGCTCGTCGGCATGGCCATCTGTCACGCTATCGCTTTCATGTGGATCCGCTTTGTGCGCGGCGGCAAGAGGGGCCCGTACGAGCGAGTCGCTGCTGATGATGGCGAGGAGGCCGAGGAGGGGGTCAAGGAGGGCGAGAAGATGGTATATGGCGAGGAGGCCGTGCAGGACGCGCCGCCGGTTTACGAGGACGCACCGGCTTATGAGATGCCGGCTGCCGAGGTGGTCGAGAGAAAGTAGGCTCGACCGGAGTCAACCAAGTAACCCGTCTCGCTTCACCGGCTGCCGCAGACGCGGACCGTTGCTGGATTGCGGGAATGATCAGGAGTTTGGGGCCCTTTGGAGTGAAAGAGCTGGGCTGTTCACACGATCACGTTCTCTGCCTATGGTCTTCGGAGCGCACGGTTTGGATTCTTCTCTTGCACTGCGCGTATGTAGCTCGTGTCTCGGCACAAAACGAGAGCAACTCCCAAACTCTATCGCCTGCTGTTGTCTCACCGCCGTGTGCCCCCTTCTGCGCCGAGATGACGTATTGCGCAGCTGACGCTCGCGACTTCCCCTCGTCCCTCCAAATCCAAGTCCCACACCCCAGGAGTCAACAAATCTCTGCTTGACGAGGTGTTTGCATTCAGCGATACTGGCACTTCGGCTGTGCCACAGCGTCGACGTTGGGTCCTGCCAGTAATGCGTGAGAGGCAAGTTCTGGTTGAACACGAACAATTCGTCGTCTTGTGTTCATCTGCCACAGTACGAGCCACGATGTGTCCAACGTTTCGATGCCGTACAAGGGAGCACTTCACTCTCTGGCCGAAGCTGAAGCCCATTCGATAGCGCGAGCACTCTTTCTCTGCCCCCGGCGTCAACTATCTCGTGAAACCCGACCTTCGCAGCCGTGCTGAGTGGGTCTAGGCGGTACGAGACGATAGGGATGCACTGACGCGATACTGGCCTCCGGTGGTAAGGATTGGCGGGTTTCCGTCACCGACGAGCCAGGCCGGATCTTTTCAGGCGAGGACGGCCGGTCCGTACTGGGTATGTGCTTCGCTACCGTACAAATTGTCGATGGAGACGCTGTCCAGGCTCGATCTGGGATGGGACTCGCAAAGTACACACCGGCATCCGAGGACTTGGGTTTCTGCAATGCAAAGGCGGTAGACACAAGCATGAGAAGACACAAAAGGATGGAAACCCAAGGTACCTGGCATCCCTGACCGAGCGTTGTGCATCAATTCGCAAGACGGTGATGCATCAGTGCCCTCTGGGAAGCGAGGCTGCCCGGATTTCTGAAGAGAATCGTAGTCGACGAGAGAAACAGTGAACGGGACCACTGGGTTTGTCGCAGCCTCTGGCTCTGCGTCAGTTGCTGTGGCTGCGCCCAGGTGCCTACGCAACCACGTATTAGTCGTGAATTCAAGACGCGGCAAGTTGGTCAACGGATCGAAGGAAAGGGTTACCCGATCATCTCACTAGCTGGGTAGTTGAAATATAGTGTTTGA